>CAJUZA010000008.1:5000-30000 GCA_910592295.1 Andrena haemorrhoa
CGTTCCACAAATTCTATCTCGGATATGTGCCGCATCTCCTCCTCTCGCTCTATATAATTCTCTCCCTCTCGACACCATATATATCAATACATAGGATTTTCCACAGACTAACATCCTCGCATGATATTACGGGCCTTTCTCTCCACTCTCCCTTTTTATCATAACTTCGACATCATATCTTTCCGATATTTCCACAGACTAATATTTCAATCGGATATGTGCCCCTTTTTCGTATACGTTCACAGAAAGATCTCGTGTAATATACACAGACAAAATTCATTATATTTCCTTTATAAATAAGGATGACGTCTGAAGCTCGATAAAGCGCGTATCACGCGTGCCGCTGCATCCATCGGGAAGCACGGAGTACACGCACGCTAGCATCCACCGTAGAAGCACGGACCACTACACGCTGGACATATCGACAAAGCGCGTATCATTCACGCTGGTCATGTACGTAATAGCGCGGACAAGTGCATGCTGAGCAAACGGGATAGCGCGGACCGTGCCATGCTGGTCATAACGAGTTGGCACGTAATGTGCGCGCTAGCCATATCGACAACTGACACCTCTTGGGTTTGGATCTACTTTCTCCCTCTTTCAAAGTTCGAACTAAGAGTACGATACTTTATATGTACCCGACGCTAGCCTTCCTTAGCGTTTCGTTAAGTTTAAATCGTCCATCTGCGTGGATAAAGAGTTGAATGCATAAGGTCGTACAAGCATACACAGAAGTGCATACCTGTCACCAACGTCACTTATGGACGCTCACCACATAAGGGCCATTCGGTCATAGACACCGACCCGTGGTCATGCTGTGTGGAGAAATCCGAAACGCAACACGGTAAGAACAGTCGAGACAGAATCTCGAGGAGCGGTGACTGCTTCTCAACCGAGGTCATAGAATAGCCACACGCCCAACGCTGCTCCGACCGAGACGCTCGGACCGTCGCTCTCCCTTATAGATACCGAACGGCCGGCCGGAACGCCGGCGCCGCCGTACCTTACGCACGGGCGCTTATGGGCGTAAACCGCCGCTACAACAGCCGCTGGGACTTAGCCGCGGAAAGCGTCGGAACCAAGATCAAGAGTAAACCGACAAAACGAATTATTATAAACAATCGCTGCGATCATTACCACGATGAATACACGGTCAAAAACAAAATTCGAAAATAATTTCACGGAACTTAGAAATATTTCGCTGCGATCCAAGTTTTTCGCGTTTTTCTCGAAAACCAGTACGACGACCGATGTCGAACCATTAGAGTAATACGTTCGCAATTGAACGAGGAACAGGGATCAGTAGTTGGATTCGAGGATATGTCGATTTTCGCCGCGGTCGGACCAAGGTGCCGCACGACTTTGAAACTCGTCGGGACTCTGAAATATTTCCAACGATACAAGTTATTCGCGCTTTTCTCGAAAACCAGCACGACGACCGATGTCGAACCATTAGAGTAAAACGTTGGCAATTGAACGAGGAACAGGGATCTGTAGTTGGATTCGAGGATATGTCGATTTTTGCCGCGGTCGAACCAAGATGCCGCACGACTTTGAAACTCGACGGGACTCTGAAATATTTCGCAGCGATCCAAGTTATTCGCGCTTTTCTCGAAAACCAGCACGACGACCGATGTCGAACCCTTATAGTAAAACGTTGGCAATTGAACGAGGAACAGGGATCAGTAGTTGGATTCGAGGATATGTCGATTTCGTCCTCCGGACCAAGGTGCCGCACGACTTAGAAACTCGTCGGGACTCTGAAATATTTCCAGCGATACAAGTTATTCGCGCTTTTCTCGAAAACCAGCACGACGACCGATGTCGAACCATTAGAGTAAAACGTTGGCAATTGAACGAGGAACAGGGATCTGTAGTTGGATTCGAGGATATGTCGATTTTTGCCGCGGTCGAACCAAGATGCCGCACGACTTTGAAACTCGACGGGACTCTGAAATATTTCGCAGCGATCCAAGTTATTCGCGCTTTTCTCGAAAACCAGCACGACGACCGATGTCGAACCCTTATAGTAAAACGTTGGCAATTGAACGAGGAACAGGGATCAGTAGTTGGATTCGAGGATATGTCGATTTCGTCCTCCGGACCAAGGTGCCGCACGACTTAGAAACTCGTCGGGACTCTGAAATATTTCCAGCGATACAAGTTATTCGCGCTTTTCTCGAAAACCAGCACGACGACCGATGTCGAACCATTAGAGTAAAACGTTGGCAATTGAACGAGGAACAGGGATCTGTAGTTGGATTCGAGGATATGTCGATTTTTGCCGCGGTCGAACCAAGATGCCGCACGACTTTGAAACTCGACGGGACTCTGAAATATTTCGCAGCGATCCAAGTTATTCGCGCTTTTCTCGAAAACCAGCACGACGACCGATGTCGAACCCTTATAGTAAAACGTTGGCAATTGAACGAGGAACAGGGATCAGTAGTTGGATTCGAGGATATGTCGATTTCGTCCTCCGGACCAAGGTGCCGCACGACTTAGAAACTCGTCGGGACTCTGAAATATTTCCAGCGATACAAGTTATTCGCGCTTTTCTCGAAAACCAGCACGACGACCGATGTCGAACCATTAGAGTAAAACGTTGGCAATTGAACGAGGAACAGGGATCTGTAGTTGGATTCGAGGATATGTCGATTTTTGCCGCGGTCGAACCAAGATGCCGCACGACTTTGAAACTCGACGGGACTCTGAAATATTTCGCAGCGATCCAAGTTATTCGCGCTTTTCTCGAAAACCAGCACGACGACCGATGTCGAACCCTTATAGTAAAACGTTGGCAATTGAACGAGGAACAGGGATCAGTAGTTGGATTCGAGGATATGTCGATTTCGTCCTCCGGACCAAGGTGCCGCACGACTTAGAAACTCGTCGGGACTCTGAAATATTTCCAGCGATACAAGTTATTCGCGCTTTTCTCGAAAACCAGCACGACGACCGATGTCGAACCATTAGAGTAAAACGTTGGCAATTGAACGAGGAACAGGGATCTGTAGTTGGATTCGAGGATATGTCGATTTTTGCCGCGGTCGAACCAAGAAGCCGCACGACTTTGAAACTCGACGGGACTCTGAAATATTTCGCAGCGATCCAAGTTATTCGCGCTTTTCTCGAAAACCAGCACGACGACCGATGTCGAACCCTTATAGTAAAACGTTGGCAATTGAACGAGGAACAGGGATCAGTAGTTGGATTCGAGGATATGTCGATTTCGTCCTCCGGACCAAGGTGCCGCACGACTTAGAAACTCGTCGGGACTCTGAAATATTTCCAGCGATACAAGTTATTCGCGCTTTTCTCGAAAACCAGCACGACGACCGATGTCGAACCATTAGAGTAAAACGTTGGCAATTGAACGAGGAACAGGGATCTGTAGTTGGATTCGAGGATATGTCGATTTTTGCCGCGGTCGAACCAAGATGCCGCACGACTTTGAAACTCGTCGGGACTCTGAAATATTTCCAGCGATACAAGTTATTCGCGCTTTTCTCGAAAACCAGCACGACGACCGATGTCGAACCATTAGAGTAAAACGTTGGCAATTGAACGAGGAACAGGGATCTGTAGTTGGATTCGAGGATATGTCGATTTTTGCCGCGGTCGAACCAAGATGCCGCACGACTTTGAAACTCGACGGGACTCTGAAATATTTCGCAGCGATCCAAGTTATTCGCGCTTTTCTCGAAAACCAGCACGACGACCGATGTCGAACCCTTATAGTAAAACGTTGGCAATTGAACGAGGAACAGGGATCAGTAGTTGGATTCGAGGATATGTCGATTTCGTCCTCCGGACCAAGGTGCGGCACGACTTGGAAACTCGTCGGGACTCTGAAATATTTCCAGCGATACAAGTTATTCGCGCTTTTCTCGAAAACCAGCACGACGACCGATGTCGAACCATTAGAGTAAAACGTTGGCAATTGAACGAGGAACAGGGATCTGTAGTTGGATTCGAGGATATGTCGATTTTTGCCGCGGTCGAACCAAGATGCCGCACGACTTTGAAACTCGACGGGACTCTGAAATATTTCGCAGCGATCCAAGTTATTCGCGCTTTTCTCGAAAACCAGCACGACGACCGATGTCGAACCCTTATAGTAAAACGTTGGCAATTGAACGAGGAACAGGGATCAGTAGTTGGATTCGAGGATATGTCGATTTCGTCCTCCGGACCAAGGTGCCGCACGACTTAGAAACTCGTCGGGACTCTGAAATATTTCCAGCGATACAAGTTATTCGCGCTTTTCTCGAAAACCAGCACGACGACCGATGTCGAACCATTAGAGTAAAACGTTGGCAATTGAACGAGGAACAGGGATCTGTAGTTGGATTCGAGGATATGTCGATTTTTGCCGCGGTCGAACCAAGATGCCGCACGACTTTGAAACTCGACGGGACTCTGAAATATTTCGCAGCGATCCAAGTTATTCGCGCTTTTCTCGAAAACCAGCACGACGACCGATGTCGAACCCTTATAGTAAAACGTTGGCAATTGAACGAGGAACAGGGATCAGTAGTTGGATTCGAGGATATGTCGATTTCGTCCTCCGGACCAAGGTGCCGCACGACTTAGAAACTCGTCGGGACTCTGAAATATTTCCAGCGATACAAGTTATTCGCGCTTTTCTCGAAAACCAGCACGACGACCGATGTCGAACCATTAGAGTAAAACGTTGGCAATTGAACGAGGAACAGGGATCTGTAGTTGGATTCGAGGATATGTCGATTTTTGCCGCGGTCGAACCAAGATGCCGCACGACTTTGAAACTCGACGGGACTCTGAAATATTTCGCAGCGATCCAAGTTATTCGCGCTTTTCTCGAAAACCAGCACGACGACCGATGTCGAACCCTTATAGTAAAACGTTGGCAATTGAACGAGGAACAGGGATCAGTAGTTGGATTCGAGGATATGTCGATTTCGTCCTCCGGACCAAGGTGCCGCACGACTTAGAAACTCGTCGGGACTCTGAAATATTTCCAGCGATACAAGTTATTCGCGCTTTTCTCGAAAACCAGCACGACGACCGATGTCGAACCATTAGAGTAAAACGTTGGCAATTGAACGAGGAACAGGGATCTGTAGTTGGATTCGAGGATATGTCGATTTTTGCCGCGGTCGAACCAAGATGCCGCACGACTTTGAAACTCGACGGGACTCTGAAATATTTCGCAGCGATCCAAGTTATTCGCGCTTTTCTCGAAAACCAGCACGACGACCGATGTCGAACCCTTATAGTAAAACGTTGGCAATTGAACGAGAAACAGGGATCAGTAGTTGGATTCGAGGATATGTCGATTTCGTCCTCCGGACCAAGGTGCCGCACGACTTAGAAACTCGTCGGGACTCTGAAATATTTCCAGCGATACAAGTTATTCGCGCTTTTCTCGAAAACCAGCACGACGACCGATGTCGAACCATTAGAGTAAAACGTTGGCAATTGAACGAGGAACAGGGATCTGTAGTTGGATTCGAGGATATGTCGATTTTTGCCGCGGTCGAACCAAGATGCCGCACGACTTTGAAACTCGACGGGACTCTGAAATATTTCGCAGCGATCCAAGTTATTCGCGCTTTTCTCGAAAACCAGCACGACGACCGATGTCGAACCCTTATAGTAAAACGTTGGCAATTGAACGAGGAACAGGGATCAGTAGTTGGATTCGAGGATATGTCGATTTCGTCCTCCGGACCAAGGTGCCGCACGACTTAGAAACTCGTCGGGACTCTGAAATATTTCCAGCGATACAAGTTATTCGCGCTTTTCTCGAAAACCAGCACGACGACCGATGTCGAACCATTAGAGTAAAACGTTGGCAATTGAACGAGGAACAGGGATCTGTAGTTGGATTCGAGGATATGTCGATTTTTGCCGCGGTCGAACCAAGATGCCGCACGACTTTGAAACTCGACGGGACTCTGAAATATTTCGCAGCGATCCAAGTTATTCGCGCTTTTCTCGAAAACCAGCACGACGACCGATGTCGAACCCTTATAGTAAAACGTTGGCAATTGAACGAGGAACAGGGATCAGTAGTTGGATTCGAGGATATGTCGATTTCGTCCTCCGGACCAAGGTGCCGCACGACTTAGAAACTCGTCGGGACTCTGAAATATTTCCAGCGATACAAGTTATTCGCGCTTTTCTCGAAAACCAGCACGACGACCGATGTCGAACCATTAGAGTAAAACGTTGGCAATTGAACGAGGAACAGGGATCTGTAGTTGGATTCGAGGATATGTCGATTTTTGCCACGGTCGAACCAAGATGCCGCACGACTTTGAAACTCGACGGGACTCTGAAATATTTCGCAGCGATCCAAGTTATTCGCGCTTTTCTCGAAAACCAGCACGACGACCGATGTCGAACCCTTATAGTAAAACGTTGGCAATTGAACGAGGAACAGGGATCAGTAGTTGGATTCGAGGATATGTCGATTTCGTCCTCCGGACCAAGGTGCCGCACGACTTAGAAACTCGTCGGGACTCTGAAATATTTCCAGCGATACAAGTTATTCGCGCTTTTCTCGAAAACCAGCACGACGACCGATGTCGAACCATTAGAGTAAAACGTTGGCAATTGAACGAGGAACAGGGATCTGTAGTTGGATTCGAGGATATGTCGATTTTTGCCGCGGTCGAACCAAGATGCCGCACGACTTTGAAACTCGACGGGACTCTGAAATATTTCGCAGCGATCCAAGTTATTCGCGCTTTTCTCGAAAACCAGCACGACGACCGATGTCGAACCCTTATAGTAAAACGTTGGCAATTGAACGAGGAACAGGGATCAGTAGTTGGATTCGAGGATATGTCGATTTCGTCCTCCGGACCAAGGTGCCGCACGACTTAGAAACTCGTCGGGACTCTGAAATATTTCCAGCGATACAAGTTATTCGCGCTTTTCTCGAAAACCAGCACGACGACCGATGTCGAACCATTAGAGTAAAACGTTGGCAATTGAACGAGGAACAGGGATCTGTAGTTGGATTCGAGGATATGTCGATTTTTGCCGCGGTCGAACCAAGAAGCCGCACGACTTTGAAACTCGACGGGACTCTGAAATATTTCGCAGCGATCCAAGTTATTCGCGCTTTTCTCGAAAACCAGCACGACGACCGATGTCGAACCCTTATAGTAAAACGTTGGCAATTGAACGAGGAACAGGGATCAGTAGTTGGATTCGAGGATATGTCGATTTCGTCCTCCGGACCAAGGTGCCGCACGACTTAGAAACTCGTCGGGACTCTGAAATATTTCCAGCGATACAAGTTATTCGCGCTTTTCTCGAAAACCAGCACGACGACCGATGTCGAACCATTAGAGTAAAACGTTGGCAATTGAACGAGGAACAGGGATCTGTAGTTGGATTCGAGGATATGTCGATTTTTGCCGCGGTCGAACCAAGATGCCGCACGACTTTGAAACTCGACGGGACTCTGAAATATTTCGCAGCGATCCAAGTTATTCGCGCTTTTCTCGAAAACCAGCACGACGACCGATGTCGAACCCTTATAGTAAAACGTTGGCAATTGAACGAGGAACAGGGATCAGTAGTTGGATTCGAGGATATGTCGATTTCGTCCTCCGGACCAAGGTGCCGCACGACTTAGAAACTCGTCGGGACTCTGAAATATTTCCAGCGATACAAGTTATTCGCGCTTTTCTCGAAAACCAGCACGACGACCGATGTCGAACCATTAGAGTAAAACGTTGGCAATTGAACGAGGAACAGGGATCTGTAGTTGGATTCGAGGATATGTCGATTTTTGCCGCGGTCGAACCAAGATGCCGCACGACTTTGAAACTCGACGGGACTCTGAAATATTTCGCAGCGATCCAAGTTATTCGCGCTTTTCTCGAAAACCAGCACGACGACCGATGTCGAACCCTTATAGTAAAACGTTGGCAATTGAACGAGGAACAGGGAACAGTAGTTGGATTCGAGGATATGTCGATTTCGTCCTCCGGACCAAGGTGCCGCACGACTTAGAAACTCTTCGGGACTCTGAAATATTTCCAGCGATACAAGTTATTCGCGCTTTTCTCGAAAACCAGCACGACGACCGATGTCGAACCATTAGAGTAAAACGTTGGCAATTGAACGAGGAACAGGGATCTGTAGTTGGATTCGAGGATATGTCGATTTTTGCCGCGGTCGAACCAAGATGCCGCACGACTTTGAAACTCGACGGGACTCTGAATTATTTCGCAGCGATCCAAGTTATTCGCGCTTTTCTCGAAAACCAGCACGACGACCGATGTCGAACCCTTATAGTAAAACGTTGGCAATTGAACGAGGAACAGGGAACAGTAGTTGGATTCGAGGATATGTCGATTTCGTCCTCCGGACCAAGGTGCCGCACGACTTAGAAACTCTTCGGGACTCTGAAATATTTCCAGCGATACAAGTTATTCGCGCTTTTCTCGAAAACCAGCACGACGACCGATGTCGAACCATTAGAGTAAAACGTTGGCAATTGAACGAGGAACAGGGATCTGTAGTTGGATTCGAGGATATGTCGATTTCGTCCTCCGGACCAAGGTGCCGCACGACTTAGAAACTCGTCGGGACTCTGAAATATTTCCAGCGATACAAGTTATTCGCGCTTTTCTCGAAAACCAGCACGACGACCGATGTCGAACCATTAGAGTAAAACGTTGGCAATTGAACGAGGAACAGGGATCTGTAGTTGGATTCGAGGATATGTCGATTTTTGCCGCGGTCGAACCAAGATGCCGCACGACTTTGAAACTCGACGGGACTCTGAAATATTTCGCAGCGATCCAAGTTATTCGCGCTTTTCTCGAAAACCAGCACGACGACCGATGTCGAACCCTTATAGTAAAACGTTGGCAATTGAACGAGGAACAGGGAACAGTAGTTGGATTCGAGGATATGTCGATTTCGTCCTCCGGACCAAGGTGCCGCACGACTTAGAAACTCGTCGGGACTCTGAAATATTTCCAGCGATACAAGTTATTCGCGCTTTTCTCGAAAACCAGCACGACGACCGATGTCGAACCCTTATAGTAAAACGTTGGCAATTGAACGAGGAACAGGGATCAGTAGTTGGATTCGAGGATATGTCGATTTCGTCCTCCGGACCAAGGTGCCGCACGACTTTGAAACTCGTCGGGACTCTGAAATATTTCCAGCGATACAAGTTATTCGCGCTTTTCTCGAAAACCAGCACGACGACCGATGTCGAACCATTAGAGTAAAACGTTGGCAATTGAACGAGGAACAGGGATCTGTAGTTGGATTCGAGGATATGTCGATTTTTGCCGCGGTCGAACCAAGATGCCGCACGACTTTGAAACTCGACGGGACTCTGAAATATTTCGCAGCGATCCAAGTTATTCGCGCTTTTCTCGAAAACCAGCACGACGACCGATGTCGAACCCTTATTGTAAAACGTTGGCAATTGAACGAGGAACAGGGATCAGTAGTTGGATTCGAGGATATGTCGATTTCGTCCTCCGGACCAAGGTGCCGCACGACTTAGAAACTCGTCGGGACTCTGAAATATTTCCAGCGATACAAGTTATTCGCGCTTTTCTCGAAAACCAGCACGACGACCGATGTCGAACCCTTAGAGTAAAACGTTGGCAATTGAACGAGGAACAGGGATCTGTAGTTGGATTCGAGGATATGTCGATTTTTGCCGCGGTCGAACCAAGATGCCGCACGACTTTGAAACTCGACGGGACTCTGAAATATTTCGCAGCGATCCAAGTTATTCGCGCTTTTCTCGAAAACCAGCACGACGACCGATGTCGAACCCTTATTGTAAAACGTTGGCAATTGAACGAGGAACAGGGATCAGTAGTTGGATTCGAGGATATGTCAATTTCGTCCTCCGGACCAAGGTGCCGCACGACTTAGAAACTCGTCGGGACTCTGAAATATTTCCAGCGATACAAGTTATTCGCGCTTTTCTCGAAAACCAGCACGACGACCGATGTCGAACCATTAGAGTAAAACGTTGGCAATTGAACGAGGAACAGGGATCAGTAGTTGGATTCGAGGATATGTCGATTTTTGCCGCGGTCGAACCAAGATGCCGCACGACTTTGAAACTCGACGGGACTCTGAAATATTTCGCAGCGATCCAAGTTATTCGCGCTTTTCTCGAAAACCAGCACGACGACCGATGTCGAACCCTTATAGTAAAACGTTGGCAATTGAACGAGGAACAGGGAACAGTAGTTGGATTCGAGGATATGTCGATTTCGTCCTCCGGACCAAGGTGCCGCACGACTTAGAAACTCTTCGGGACTCTGAAATATTTCCAGCGATACAAGTTATTCGCGCTTTTCTCGAAAACCAGCACGACGACCGATGTCGAACCATTAGAGTAAAACGTTGGCAATTGAACGAGGAACAGGGATCTGTAGTTGGATTCGAGGATATGTCGATTTTTGCCGCGGTCGAACCAAGATGCCGCACGACTTTGAAACTCGACGGGACTCTGAAATATTTCGCAGCGATCCAAGTTATTCGCGCTTTTCTCGAAAACCAGCACGACGACCGATGTCGAACCCTTATAGTAAAACGTTGGCAATTGAACGAGGAACAGGGAACAGTAGTTGGATTCGAGGATATGTCGATTTCGTCCTCCGGACCAAGGTGCCGCACGACTTAGAAACTCTTCGGGACTCTGAAATATTTCCAGCGATACAAGTTATTCGCGCTTTTCTCGAAAACCAGCACGACGACCGATGTCGAACCCTTAGAGTAAAACGTTGGCAATTGAACGAGGAACAGGGATCTGTAGTTGGATTCGAGGATATGTCGATTTTTGCCGCGGTCGAACCAAGATGCCGCACGACTTTGAAACTCGACGGGACTCTGAAATATTTCGCAGCGATCCAAGTTATTCGCGCTTTTCTCGAAAACCAGCACGACGACCGATGTCGAACCCTTATTGTAAAACGTTGGCAATTGAACGAGGAACAGGGATCAGTAGTTGGATTCGAGGATATGTCGATTTCGTCCTCCGGACCAAGGTGCCGCACGACTTAGAAACTCGTCGGGACTCTGAAATATTTCCAGCGATACAAGTTATTCGCGCTTTTCTCGAAAACCAGCACGACGACCGATGTCGAACCATTAGAGTAAAACGTTGGCAATTGAACGAGGAACAGGGATCTGTAGTTGGATTCGAGGATATGTCGATTTTTGCCGCGGTCGAACCAAGATGCCGCACGACTTTGAAACTCGACGGGACTCTGAAATATTTCGCAGCGATCCAAGTTATTCGCGCTTTTCTCGAAAACCAGCACGACGACCGATGTCGAACCCTTATAGTAAAACGTTGGCAATTGAACGAGGAACAGGGAACAGTAGTTGGATTCGAGGATATGTCGATTTCGTCCTCCGGACCAAGGTGCCGCACGACTTAGAAACTCGTCGGGACTCTGAAATATTTCCAGCGATACAAGTTATTCGCGCTTTTCTCGAAAACCAGCACGACGACCGATGTCGAACCATTAGAGTAAAACGTTGGCAATTGAACGAGGAACAGGGATCTGTAGTTGGATTCGAGGATATGTCGATTTTTGCCGCGGTCGAACCAAGATGCCGCACGACTTTGAAACTCGACGGGACTCTGAAATATTTCGCAGCGATCCAAGTTATTCGCGCTTTTCTCGAAAACCAGCACGACGACCGATGTCGAACCCTTATAGTAAAACGTTGGCAATTGAACGAGGAACAGGGAACAGTAGTTGGATTCGAGGATATGTCGATTTCGTCCTCCGGACCAAGGTGCCGCACGACTTAGAAAATCTTCGGGACTCTGAAATATTTCCAGCGATACAAGTTATTCGCGCTATTCTCGAAAACCAGCACGACGACCGATGTCGAACCCTTATAGTAAAACGTTGGCAATTGAACGAGGAACAGGGATCAGTAGTTGGATTCGAGGATATGTCGATTTCGTCCTCCGGACCAAGGTGCCGCACGACTTTGAAACTCGTCGGGACTCTGAAATATTTCCAGCGATACAAGTTATTCGCGCTTTTCTCGAAAACCAGCACGACGACCGATGTCGAACCATTAGAGTAAAACGTTGGCAATTGAACGAGGAACAGGGATCTGTAGTTGGATTCGAGGATATGTCGATTTTTGCCGCGGTCGAACCAAGATGCCGCACGACTTTGAAACTCGACGGGACTCTGAAATATTTCGCAGCGATCCAAGTTATTCGCGCTTTTCTCGAAAACCAGCACGACGACCGATGTCGAACCCTTATAGTAAAACGTTGGCAATTGAACGAGGAACAGGGAACAGTAGTTGGATTCGAGGATATGTCGATTTCGTCCTCCGGACCAAGGTGCCGCACGACTTAGAAACTCGTCGGGACTCTGAAATATTTCCAGCGATACAAGTTATTCGCGCTTTTCTCGAAAACCAGCACGACGACCGATGTCGAACCATTAGAGTAAAACGTTGGCAATTGAACGAGGAACAGGGATCTGTAGTTGGATTCGAGGATATGTCGATTTTTGCCGCGGTCGAACCAAGATGCCGCACGACTTTGAAACTCGACGGGACTCTGAAATATTTCGCAGCGATCCAAGTTATTCGCGCTTTTCTCGAAAACCAGCACGACGACCGATGTCGAACCCTTATTGTAAAACGTTGGCAATTGAACGAGGAACAGGGATCAGTAGTTGGATTCGAGGATATGTCAATTTCGTCCTCCGGACCAAGGTGCCGCACGACTTAGAAACTCGTCGGGACTCTGAAATATTTCCAGCGATACAAGTTATTCGCGCTTTTCTCGAAAACCAGCACGACGACCGATGTCGAACCATTAGAGTAAAACGTTGGCAATTGAACGAGGAACAGGGATCTGTAGTTGGATTCGAGGATATGTCGATTTTTGCCGCGGTCGAACCAAGATGCCGCACGACTTTGAAACTCGACGGGACTCTGAAATATTTCGCAGCGATCCAAGTTATTCGCGCTTTTCTCGAAAACCAGCACGACGACCGATGTCGAACCCTTATAGTAAAACGTTGGCAATTGAACGAGGAACAGGGATCAGTAGTTGGATTCGAGGATTTGTCGATTTCGTCCTCCGGACCAAGGTGCCGCACGACTTAGAAACTCGTCGGGACTCTGAAATATTTCCAGCGATACAAGTTATTCGCGCTTTTCTCGAAAACCAGCACGACGACCGATGTCGAACCATTAGAGTAAAACGTTGGCAATTGAACGAGGAACAGGGATCTGTAGTTGGATTCGAGGATATGTCGATTTTTGCCGCGGTCGAACCAAGATGCCGCACGACTTTGAAACTCGACGGGACTCTGAAATATTTCGCAGCGATCCAAGTTATTCGCGCTTTTCTCGAAAACCAGCACGACGACCGATGTCGAACCCTTATAGTAAAACGTTGGCAATTGAACGAGGAACAGGGATCAGTAGTTGGATTCGAGGATATGTCGATTTCGTCCTCCGGACCAAGGTGCCGCACGACTTAGAAACTCGTCGGGACTCTGAAATATTTCCAGCGATACAAGTTATTCGCGCTTTTCTCGAAAACCAGCACGACGACCGATGTCGAACCATTAGAGTAAAACGTTGGCAATTGAACGAGGAACAGGGATCTGTAGTTGGATTCGAGGATATGTCGATTTTTGCCGCGGTCGAACCAAGATGCCGCACGACTTTGAAACTCGACGGGACTCTGAAATATTTCGCAGCGATCCAAGTTATTCGCGCTTTTCTCGAAAACCAGCACGACGACCGATGTCGAACCCTTATAGTAAAACGTTGGCAATTGAACGAGGAACAGGGATCAGTAGTTGGATTCGAGGATATGTCGATTTCGTCCTCCGGACCAAGGTGCCGCACGACTTAGAAACTCGTCGGGACTCTGAAATATTTCCAGCGATACAAGTTATTCGCGCTTTTCTCGAAAACCAGCACGACGACCGATGTCGAACCATTAGAGTAAAACGTTGGCAATTGAACGAGGAACAGGGATCTGTAGTTGGATTCGAGGATATGTCGATTTTTGCCGCGGTCGAACCAAGATGCCGCACGACTTTGAAACTCGACGGGACTCTGAAATATTTCGCAGCGATCCAAGTTATTCGCGCTTTTCTCGAAAACCAGCACGACGACCGATGTCGAACCCTTATAGTAAAACGTTGGCAATTGAACGAGGAACAGGGATCAGTAGTTGGATTCGAGGATATGTCGATTTCGTCCTCCGGACCAAGGTGCCGCACGACTTAGAAACTCGTCGGGACTCTGAAATATTTCCAGCGATACAAGTTATTCGCGCTTTTCTCGAAAACCAGCACGACGACCGATGTCGAACCATTAGAGTAAAACGTTGGCAATTGAACGAGGAACAGGGATCTGTAGTTGGATTCGAGGATATGTCGATTTTTGCCGCGGTCGAACCAAGATGCCGCACGACTTTGAAACTCGACGGGACTCTGAAATATTTCGCAGCGATCCAAGTTATTCGCGCTTTTCTCGAAAACCAGCACGACGACCGATGTCGAACCCTTATAGTAAAACGTTGGCAATTGAACGAGGAACAGGGATCAGTAGTTGGATTCGAGGATATGTCGATTTCGTCCTCCGGACCAAGGTGCCGCACGACTTAGAAACTCGTCGGGACTCTGAAATATTTCCAGCGATACAAGTTATTCGCGCTTTTCTCGAAAACCAGCACGACGACCGATGTCGAACCATTAGAGTAAAACGTTGGCAATTGAACGAGGAACAGGGATCTGTAGTTGGATTCGAGGATATGTCGATTTTTGCCGCGGTCGAACCAAGATGCCGCACGACTTTGAAACTCGACGGGACTCTGAAATATTTCGCAGCGATCCAAGTTATTCGCGCTTTTCTCGAAAACCAGCACGACGACCGATGTCGAACCCTTATAGTAAAACGTTGGCAATTGAACGAGGAACAGGGATCAGTAGTTGGATTCGAGGATATGTCGATTTCGTCCTCCGGACCAAGGTGCCGCACGACTTAGAAACTCGTCGGGACTCTGAAATATTTCCAGCGATACAAGTTATTCGCGCTTTTCTCGAAAACCAGCACGACGACCGATGTCGAACCATTAGAGTAAAACGTTGGCAATTGAACGAGGAACAGGGATCTGTAGTTGGATTCGAGGATATGTCGATTTTTGCCGCGGTCGAACCAAGATGCCGCACGACTTTGAAACTCGACGGGACTCTGAAATATTTCGCAGCGATCCAAGTTATTCGCGCTTTTCTCGAAAACCAGCACGACGACCGATGTCGAACCCTTATAGTAAAACGTTGGCAATTGAACGAGGAACAGGGATCAGTAGTTGGATTCGAGGATATGTCGATTTCGTCCTCCGGACCAAGGTGCCGCACGACTTAGAAACTCGTCGGGACTCTGAAATATTTCCAGCGATACAAGTTATTCGCGCTTTTCTCGAAAACCAGCACGACGACCGATGTCGAACCATTAGAGTAAAACGTTGGCAATTGAACGAGGAACAGGGATCTGTAGTTGGATTCGAGGATATGTCGATTTTTGCCGCGGTCGAACCAAGATGCCGCACGACTTTGAAACTCGACGGGACTCTGAAATATTTCGCAGCGATCCAAGTTATTCGCGCTTTTCTCGAAAACCAGCACGACGACCGATGTCGAACCCTTATAGTAAAACGTTGGCAATTGAACGAGGAACAGGGATCAGTAGTTGGATTCGAGGATATGTCGATTTCGTCCTCCGGACCAAGGTGCCGCACGACTTAGAAACTCGTCGGGACTCTGAAATATTTCCAGCGATACAAGTTATTCGCGCTTTTCTCGAAAACCAGCACGACGACCGATGTCGAACCATTAGAGTAAAACGTTGGCAATTGAACGAGGAACAGGGATCTGTAGTTGGATTCGAGGATATGTCGATTTTTGCCGCGGTCGAACCAAGATGCCGCACGACTTTGAAACTCGACGGGACTCTGAAATATTTCGCAGCGATCCAAGTTATTCGCGCTTTTCTCGAAAACCAGCACGACGACCGATGTCGAACCCTTATAGTAAAACGTTGGCAATTGAACGAGGAACAGGGATCAGTAGTTGGATTCGAGGATATGTCGATTTCGTCCTCCGGACCAAGGTGCCGCACGACTTAGAAACTCGTCGGGACTCTGAAATATTTCCAGCGATACAAGTTATTCGCGCTTTTCTCGAAAACCAGCACGACGACCGATGTCGAACCATTAGAGTAAAACGTTGGCAATTGAACGAGGAACAGGGATCTGTAGTTGGATTCGAGGATATGTCGATTTTTGCCGCGGTCGAACCAAGATGCCGCACGACTTTGAAACTCGACGGGACTCTGAAATATTTCGCAGCGATCCAAGTTATTCGCGCTTTTCTCGAAAACCAGCACGACGACCGATGTCGAACCCTTATAGTAAAACGTTGGCAATTGAACGAGGAACAGGGATCAGTAGTTGGATTCGAGGATATGTCGATTTCGTCCTCCGGACCAAGGTGCCGCACGACTTAGAAACTCGTCGGGACTCTGAAATATTTCCAGCGATACAAGTTATTCGCGCTTTTCTCGAAAACCAGCACGACGACCGATGTCGAACCATTAGAGTAAAACGTTGGCAATTGAACGAGGAACAGGGATCAGTAGTTGGATTCGAGGATATGTCGATTTTTGCCGCGGTCGAACCAAGATGCCGCACGACTTTGAAACTCGACGGGACTCTGAAATATTTCGCAGCGATCCAAGTTATTCGCGCTTTTCTCGAAAACCAGCACGACGACCGATGTCGAACCCTTATAGTAAAACGTTGGCAATTGAACGAGGAACAGGGATCAGTAGTTGGATTCTAGGATATGTCGATTTCGTCCTCCGGACCAAGGTGCCGCACGACTTAGAAACTCGTCGGGACTCTGAAATATTTCCAGCGATACAAGTTATTCGCGCTTTTCTCGAAAACCAGCACGACGACCGATGTCGAACCATTAGAGTAAAACGTTGGCAATTGAACGAGGAACAGGGATCTGTAGTTGGATTCGAGGATATGTCGATTTTTGCCGCGGTCGAACCAAGATGCCGCACGACTTTGAAACTCGACGGGACTCTGAAATATTTCGCAGCGATCCAAGTTATTCGCGCTTTTCTCGAAAACCAGCACGACGACCGATGTCGAACCCTTATAGTAAAACGTTGGCAATTGAACGAGGAACAGGGATCAGTAGTTGGATTCGAGGATATGTCGATTTCGTCCTCCGGACCAAGGTGCCGCACGACTTAGAAACTCGTCGGGACTCTGAAATATTTCCAGCGATACAAGTTATTCGCGCTTTTCTCGAAAACCAGCACGACGACCGATGTCGAACCATTAGAGTAAAACGTTGGCAATTGAACGAGGAACAGGGATCTGTAGTTGGATTCGAGGATATGTCGATTTTTGCCGCGGTCGAACCAAGATGCCGCACGACTTTGAAACTCGACGGGACTCTGAAATATTTCGCAGCGATCCAAGTTATTCGCGCTTTTCTCGAAAACCAGCACGACGACCGATGTCGAACCCTTATAGTAAAACGTTGGCAATTGAACGAGGAACAGGGATCAGTAGTTGGATTCGAGGATATGTCGATTTCGTCCTCCGGACCAAGGTGCCGCACGACTTAGAAACTCGTCGGGACTCTGAAATATTTCCAGCGATACAAGTTATTCGCGCTTTTCTCGAAAACCAGCACGACGACCGATGTCGAACCATTAGAGTAAAACGTTGGCAATTGAACGAGGAACAGGGATCTGTAGTTGGATTCGAGGATATGTCGATTTTTGCCGCGGTCGAACCAAGATGCCGCACGACTTTGAAACTCGACGGGACTCTGAAATATTTCGCAGCGATCCAAGTTATTCGCGCTTTTCTCGAAAACCAGCACGACGACCGATGTCGAACCCTTATAGTAAAACGTTGGCAATTGAACGAGGAACAGGGATCAGTAGTTGGATTCGAGGATATGTCGATTTCGTCCTCCGGACCAAGGTGCCGCACGACTTAGAAACTCGTCGGGACTCTGAAATATTTCCAGCGATACAAGTTATTCGCGCTTTTCTCGAAAACCAGCACGACGACCGATGTCGAACCATTAGAGTAAAACGTTGGCAATTGAACGAGGAACAGGGATCTGTAGTTGGATTCGAGGATATGTCGATTTTTGCCGCGGTCGAACCAAGATGCCGCACGACTTTGAAACTCGACGGGACTCTGAAATATTTCGCAGCGATCCAAGTTATTCGCGCTTTTCTCGAAAACCAGCACGACGACCGATGTCGAACCCTTATAGTAAAACGTTGGCAATTGAACGAGGAACAGGGATCAGTAGTTGGATTCGAGGATATGTCGATTTCGTCCTCCGGACCAAGGTGCCGCACGACTTGGAAACTCGTCGGGACTCTGAAATATTTCCAGCGATACAAGTTATTCGCGCTTTTCTCGAAAACCAGCACGACGACCGATGTCGAACCATTAGAGTAAAACGTTGGCAATTGAACGAGGAACAGGGATCTGTAGTTGGATTCGAGGATATGTCGATTTTTGCCGCGGTCGAACCAAGATGCCGCACGACTTTGAAACTCGACGGGACTCTGAAATATTTCGCAGCGATCCAAGTTATTCGCGCTTTTCTCGAAAACCAGCACGACGACCGATGTCGAACCATTAGAGTAAAACGTTGGCAATTGAACGAGGAACAGGGATCTGTAGTTGGATTCGAGGATATGTCGATTTTTGCCGCGGTCGAACCAAGATGCCGCACGACGCCGAAGTAATCAAAGTCCCAGCGGCGTATTGCTTCGCCGCCGAAATATTCTAAGTGCCAGCGGCGTATTGCTTCGCCGTTGAATTAATATTAATCAGCGGCGTATTGTTTCGCCGCCGAAATATTCTAAGTGCCAGCGGCGTATTGCTTCGCCGCCGAAATATTCGAAGTCCCAGCGGCGTATTGCTTCGCCGTTGAAATAATCTCTCTCAACGACGTATTGCTTCGCCGCCGAAGTAATCCAAATCCCAGCGGCGTATTGCTTCGCCGTCGAAATAATCTGTCTCAGCGGCGTATTGCTTCGCCGCCGATGCAATCCAAGTCCCAGCGGCGTATTGCTTATCGCCACGGTCTACCAAGTACCAGCGTCGTGTTGCTTTACCGTGTACCCACGGCAGCATTTTGCCTCGCTGCCAGACTTAGTGGAGCCTCGTCAAGCTTACATGACGAATCCCCGAGTCCTGGCAGCGTATTGCTTGCTACCACGGGTTACCGGTGTTCAAAACCGCTCAAAGCAATTAGTTCGTTGCAAGATTTTGATTTTTTAATCCGTTAGCGTATTTAGATTTAAGTAAGTATAAGGTAGGCTTAGGAAATTTAGCGTAATTAGTATTAAGTAGGAGTAAGTAGGATTTTGTAGTTGTAATTTGGATTATGATTGTACAGAGTTTTCAGTTTTAATATAAGTGTGGAACACAAACACTTAACTCACGAGAATAGTGTAAAACACTAGAATAAAACGCAATCTTTATAGTCGAGCACGTTTAGCGTTCACTGCTTCTCTCTCTCTCTTTCTGGGTTACCGGAGCAAAGCGTAATTTCGTGTTACGAGTAGCGAGTTAGGAACCGACTAACGAGAGCGCGATTTTCGCGCAGACCGCGACGATCAGATAAGAGGGGGGAGAGAGAAGCACCTGAGTATTTCGCGGCGCTCCAGGTGGAGACACCGGGCTATAAATCGGCTTATTGGTATGACTTCTTAAATCTAGTAATAAAATTGATATTTACAAAAAATGTACACGAAACATTCCGCCCGCCTTCGTAGCGGGTACGCGACGAATGGTTCCTGGAAGAGGATATCAAGTTTGGTCTTTAACATGCCCTGAGGGAAAAATACTAATTTTTCCGATAGGGCGCTGTAGTGTCGTCTTGGCGGTACGTAGAGTAACAACGCGGACAAGTCCATCTGGACCCGGATGAACGGCTGTGATCCGACCAATTGGCCAGTGAGTTGGTGGAGTGGCCTCGTTTTTTACGATGCAAAGTTGTCCGGGTTGAACATTTGGATGGGCAGCGATCCATTTGGGTCGTCCTTGCAGTGTTTGGAGATATTCGGCAGACCACCGTTTCCAGTAATGATCTCTCATCTGCGGAAGCTGCTGCCAGCGAGTGAGTCGGTTTGACGGCTCTGCAGAGAGAGAAGGTTCCGGAATTGCAGTCAAAGGCGAGCCTACAAGAAAATGCCCCGGAGTTAAAAATTCGAAGTTGTCTGGTTCGTCGCACAACGGTAAGAGGGGCCTTGAATTGAGGCAAGCCTCTATCTGATGCAGGAGAGTTGTCATTTCCTCGAACGTCAGTGGAGTGTCTCCGATGACTCGCCGAAGATGAAACTTCATCGACTTTACGGCGGACTCCCAGATCCCGCCGAAGTGGGGAGCGGCCGGTGGATTGAATAGCCATGTGGTACCCAGATCGGCCAGTAGAGGCGCTAGTTTACCCACTTCGCCGGTCGCGTCGGAGAATAAACGTCGTAACTCCTTGTCTGCGCCGACGAAATTTGTCCCACAATCGCTGCGTAAAGAGGCGCAATATCCTCGTCGGGAAATGAACCTACGGTAAGCGGCTAGAAAAGCGTCTGTAGTGTAGTCAGACACGAGCTCCAAATGGATAGCGCGCGTGGACAAGCAAATGAAGACGGCGACGTAGGACTTTCGAGTCCGGTGCCCTCGTCCTGGAGACGTTTTCGTCAAGAAGGGCCCGGCATAATCGACGCCAGTGTTGAGAAAAGGTCTAGTCGGGGTCACGCGTGGTGAGGGGAGATTTCCCATTTGTTGTTGGGACGCCTTTGCGCGCCATCGCCAACAGGTGACGCAAGAGTATATATATTGCCGAACAGCGCGTCGACCTCCGAGAATCCAGTAGTCTTGTCGAAGCGTGCTTAAGGTGAGTTGAGTGCCACCATGAAGAACTCGTTCATGGCAATCGCGAATGACTAAGACGGTGAAATTTCCTTTTTCAGGCAGAATAATCGGATGCTTCTGGTCAAAATCCAGAACGGAATGTTTTAGTCGGCCACCGACCCTTAAGACGCCCTGGGCGTCCAAGAAAGGGACAAGACGAGAAAGAGGCCCACGGGAGATAGAAGCGGCTTGTGCCAGTTTAGAGATTTCCGTTGGAAACGCGCAGCGCTGTGCAAGTTTTGCCAAGGTAAGTTTAGCATCTTCAATCTCCGGCGCTTGAATGTAGTGGAGTTTAAAGAGGAGGGAGGGTTTGCGTCGAAGCTGAGACATATAACGCAGGCACCAAGCGGTTACGCGAATTAGTTTTTTAAGCGAGGAGTATCTCGTCAAGAGTTCCTCTAGCGGGGGGCTCTCGGCGAGCGTAGTAGTGTGAACGATAGTTTGCGAGCGCCTTTCTTCCGTCGTGCCGAGCTCGACAATGCGATTCGACTCGCAGTTGTACTTAAAATTTCGTAGGAATGATGGTCCCTGCCACCATAGTGAATAGTTTCCGAGCGCAATCCCGTTTATACCGCGCGACGCGCAGTCGGCTGGGTTTTCCTTCGTTCGAACGTGATGCCACTTCGCACTCGGCAATGAGGTTTGAATCTCGGAGACACGGTTGGCGACAAATGTCTTCCACTGGAAGGGTTGCCCCTGTAACCAACTCAGAACTATTGTCGAGTCCGACCAAAGATGCACGTCACAGCGTGGTAAATTCAAAACTTTAGTAACGCGTATCATTAACCGAGTGAGAAGCGTTGCAGCGCACAATTCGAGGCGAGGCAAAGAGTTCTGTTTTAAAGGAGCGACTTTAGTTTTCGCGGCTATCAGACTGATTCGGGGAATTAACCCATCGAACGAGGAACGTACATAGATCACGGCGGCGTACGCTTTCTCGGACGCGTCCGCGAAGCCGTGCAATTCGTAAGTTACAGTTTCCGGACTCACGACAAGCCAACGAGGTATCCTCAAGGAGGAGAGAGCACTTAACCCGGTATAATAGTGCTCCCAGGTTTCCACAAGAGAGGCAGGGAGCGGTTCATCCCATCCCAGTTTTAGGAGCCAGAGCGATTGTAAAAATATCTTAGCTACAATTATTACTGGTGCGAGAAATCCTAAAGGGTCGTACAAACTTGCGGTTTCTCGAAAGACGGTACGTTTTGTAAGCGCTTCGTCTCGGATTTTAGACGAGACGGTAAAAACAAAGCAGTCTGAACTGGTCTGCCACTTCAGACCTAACAACGAGAAGGTGCCCTCGAAATTACAAGAAAGTTCAGGAGTAGAAGCTATATAATCGTGCGGCAGATTTTCGAGGAGCTCGGGTCGATTCGAAGTCCATTTTCTCAGCTTGAATCCGCCCGCCTTGAGTAATGAAATTAACTCGCTCTGGAGTTTGAGCGCGACCGACAAGGTTCCTGCTCCAGAGATCACATCGTCCATATAGACGTCTTCAAGTAAACACGGTGCAGCTAAGGGGTAACGTTCCCGTTCATCCGCGCTCAATTGTTTAAGAGTGCGAATAGCCAGATAGGGGGCACACGCCATCCCGTACGTGACCGTGAGTAGTCGGTACGCTTGTACTGGCTCCGAAGAATTCTTCCGCCAAAGAATGCGTTGGAAGTCGCAATCGTCATTATGGACGCGTATTTGGCGGTACATTTTTTCAATGTCCGCCGAAAATACAATGGGGTGGAGCCGCCAGCGTGTTAGAATATCGAATATCTCGGGCAGTAAATTAGGACCCGTATGGACTAGATCATTTAATGAGAGACCGGAATTCGTTTTGCACGAAGCGTTAAAAACTACTCTAAGTTTCGTAGTAGTGCTAGACGAACGAATCACGCCATGGTGTGGTAAATAATAAACGTTTGAAGTATCGCGAGAATCTCCCGCGGCCAGAGTCATATGGTCGAGTGTCTCATACTCTTCCATGAATTGGCGATACGCCGTTTCCAATTCGGAGGATTTAATGAATCTCCTTTCTAGTTTTCTTAAGAGAGCCTCGGAAGTTTGACGAGAGAGACCGAGGTCACTAGTAGAACGAGAAAACGGTATCCTTACGATATACCTGCCGCTGTCTTCGCGAGAATGCGTCTGAACGAAATAATCTTCGCAAGCCTTCTCCTCAGCGGTTAACGTAGAAAGTGGTGCCGACACCTCTTCTTGCTTCCAGAATTTTTGCAAGATCTCCGAAATATCGACATCCGTGGAACACTGAAGAGTGACAGCGGCTTTCGTTTGAGAGAAGTGGTCCGGATTGTCGACCAGACCAGTAAGAATCCAGCCCAGAATGGTAGCTTGAGCTACCGGGGCGCGAGGAGGCCCATGCCGCAACCCTGCACGAATAATTAAAGAATAGACTTCAGCGCCTAAGAGAAGATCAACCCTTCTAGAGGAAGCGAATTCGGGGTCCGCGAGTTCAAGATCGGTTATGTGAGACCAAGAAATTGGAACCGGAACCGGACTCGGTCGATAAGAGGAGAGCCGTGGTAGCACCAGAGCTTGGATCGAGAGACTGACCGAATCGCGGTTGCGATGTGCGATTTTCAACGTTACCGAACCCTTCGAGTACGTTTTATTTTTCGCGACTCCTATAACTGGAATTTTAGTGGATGCTCTTGGGAGTCTTAGCAGTTGAACGATACTCTCACCGATCAAGGACACCTCGGAGCAGGGATCAATCAACGCACGAACAGTCACCATCTCCCCAGAATCGGACGCCACCCTGACCAATGCAGTAGCGAGAAGTACAGCAGCGCCAGGCGGTTGCACCTGAGCGCAATGAGTCGTTGCAGTGATCGAGCCCGGCGACGGAGAAGCGCTGTTTCCAGATTGTGCAAATTGCTGGTTTACCTGCGAAATTGTACCAGAAGAAGAAGCTTGTTCTATAGGAATGTGAATAGTGGTATGATGCTTACCTAGACAAAGTTGGCAGCGCTTTACAGACTTACATTCGCGAGAAGAATGCGCGGCCAAACAGTTGAAGCATAAATGCCTTTCTATTACCCGATTCTTTCTCTCCATGGGAGCCATGGCCTTGTACTTCGGGCAGTAAAGTATAAAGTGGTCGCCCTGACACAGAGCACACTCTTGCTTAGCGTTGGAGTTCCTGGTAACACAGTGCGTCTTGGGGCGACGCACTGTTCCACTGGAAGCTGCAGGCGGTTTTCGATCACTTGATCGATGGCCCGGTTGTTCAGAACGATTTTTGCCAGATGGTCCGCCAGCGCTGCCTCCGGATGCCACTAGCGCTCTCACTTGAGAAGTGAGAAAGGATTTCATCTGCTCGAAGGTTGGATGCTCCTGAGTTGTTCCGATGGACTTTTCCCAGGCCATCCTCGTGGTCGGTTCCAAGCGCTCCGCCGTGAGCACTACCAAGAAGGCGCTCCAATGTTCCACAGGCAGCTTTAGCGTTGCCAACGCTTCCACCGCATCTCTGGTCCCATGCAGCAAGTCCTTGAGTTCTTGAGCTGATTCCGTCGTCATCGCCGGCAAGGACAGGAGAGTCTTCACGTGATGATCAATGAGGAGACGTGGGACGTCGTATTGCTCCAGGATAGTCGCCCATGCTCGCTTGAAGTTGTCCGCAGTGATCGTGACGTTTTGAATGAGTCGAGCGGCCTCCCCGGTTAGGCTAGTTTTCAAGTAATGAAGTTTATCAACTTCGGAGAGAGACGAGTTTTTCATTACCAGGGAGCGGTATAAGTCACGAAAGCTTGGCCAGCTCTGATAATCTCCAGAGAAGGCAGGTAGAGCGATCCTTTGTAAAGTCTTGCCATGGGAGTCGGTTCCAGCTTGTATAGATTCTTCCATCTCGTCAGGAAAATCGTCTCGCAGATCCAGCAGATTAGCCTTCTGCTGTAAGTAAGCTTCTTCGCACAGGCTAATGTAGTCGTCTTTAAAGTATGATTTTTCCTGCTGTTCCTCCCGGTAACTCGC
>CAJUZA010000008.1:35000-45000 GCA_910592295.1 Andrena haemorrhoa
CAGCGGGGACCACGAGGAGGTAGAGCCGCCAGCGGATGCTCGATCCCAGCAGGATGGCTTTCAGCCGTTTACCTGCACCACCACAGCTCGCATTACTGCTCACTGCCTGCACGGGCGGTCGCAGGTTATTACCATTCTTCTTCTTCTTGAGTCCTTGTATCCGGCTTCTGGTGCTCCTTTCCCTTGTGTGGTTGGTCCTGGTTTGATTCTGTTGTCCATGTCTGTGTCGTATCGTCTGTCAGCGTATTCGTCTTGTCTTTGTATTGTCTTTGCCTCTGTGGTCCTCTTCTTCTTTCTTCTCTTCCTGAAACTTAACATGTAAATTTCCTTCCATGTTAATACTTATTCTGTTTCTTCTTCTGATTCCTCTTCTTTATGCCTGGCGTCGTTGGCGTCCTTGCTGCTGTGGTTGGTCCTCGTCTTCTTCTGCCGTCGTCGGTCTTTCCTTGGCCTTCAGTGTTGCGTGTGCAAAATCCCGGAAGATGCGGAAGGTCGTTTTACCGACGAGATCCTGTTCCGCTAGGGGCCATCCGTGGCCCTTACTCCGCAGCGCCTCCCTCATGGTCGTCCTTGCCTGCTCGTTCTCGCAGCACTGGTGGATGAGGTGGCCCGAGGTCTCCGCCGCCCAGTAGATAGGGACAAGTATTGTGCGCGCTTCTGGTCCCGATCGCGATAGCGATCGGACACGCCGTACAACCAAGTCGGTTTTCCGACTCATACCGGCTTCGCGAGAAAAGGTGTTATTCTCTATCTTTCTATGAATACTGCCAAGGGAAACGGCGTGCGTAGATGGAAGGCACGCGACCTGGAAAAACCCTGCCCTCGCCTTGCGGGTCATCGGACAAGTTGGATCTACCCCTGGGGGGGAAGCGGCTCGTTTAGTCGGCGCTCCACGTCGCGAAGCGACGCGGAGCGCTGTCCAGCGGGGACCACGAGGAGGTAGAGCCGCCAGCGGATGCTCGATCCCAGCAGGATGGCTTTCAGCCGTTTACCTGCACCACCACAGCTCGCATTACTGCTCACTGCCTGCACGGGCGGTCGCAGGTTATTACCATTCTTCTTCTTCTTGAGTCCTTGTATCCGGCTTCTGGTGCTCCTTTCCCTTGTGTGGTTGGTCCTGGTTTGATTCTGTTGTCCATGTCTGTGTCGTATCGTCTGTCAGCGTATTCGTCTTGTCTTTGTGTGTCTTTGCCTCTGTGGTCCTCTTCTTCATTCTTCTCTTCCTGAAACTTAACATTTAAATTTCCCTCCATGTTACTACTTATTCTGTTTCTTCTTCCGGTTCCTCTTCTTTATCCCTGGCGTCGTTGGTGTCCTTGCTGCTGTGGATGGTCCTCGTCTTCTTCTGCCGTCGTCGGTCTTTCCTTGGCCTTCATTGTTGCGTGTGCAAAATCTCGGAAGATGCGGAAGGTCGTTTTACCGACGAGATCCTGTTCCGCTAGGGGCCATCCGTGGCCCTTACTCCGCAGCGCCTCCCTCATGGTCGTCCTTGCCTGCTCGTTCTCGCAGCACTGGTAGATGAGGTGGCTCGAGGTCTCCGCCGCCCCACACTCGCACAGAGCGGACTCGCTCAGTGCGAAGGTGTTGAGTTTCCACCTGAAATTTCCATGACCGCTAAGAAACTGCGTTACGTAATAGTCCGGCTGTATCCATGTGGACCTCACCCTCTGTCGGACGTCGTTGAAGAACTCGAACGTCGTTCGGCCCTTGCTCGACGTCCGCCACCGCTGCTGCCACGCGTCCATAGATTCTTCCCGTGCCTGGTGTTCCTCTTCCTTTGATGGGTTTGGTCCTTTCCTGATCCTGTAGATTTCCGCGCGTTCCTTCAGCAGCAAGTCGATCGGGACCACGCCCGCGATGATCGGGAGCGCGTCCGTGGACGTCGTCGAATAGGCCTTGGTAACTCGAAGGAGGGCCAATCTCTGTGATCGTACCAGTGCACTTCTCGATTTGGCCTGCAGAAGGTCGCACCATGCGGCTGCCGCGTACGTGGTTATGGGCACGTACAGACCTCTATACAGTGTATAGAGGGCCCCGTAGCCCAGTCCCCAGTTCGCTTTGGCTATCCTCGCGAGAGAGTTGAATAAATTCAAACACTTCTCGGAGACCTTCCGCACATGCGTGTCCATTCTCAGGCCTTTATCGAGGTGCACTCCGAGGTACCTTATCGCAGGTTGCATCTTGATTCCTCTACCGTTGAGGCGGATGGTCGGTGGTCTCCGTATATCGAGGTCACCCTTGACCAACAGCAACTCGGTTTTCTCGGCTGAAAGCTGCAACTTCTTTCTCCCACACCACTCCGAAACCGCGGTAACCGCGGCCTGGCCCCGCACCCTGAGCGCCTCTCTCGAGTTCCCAGAGACGATGACCAGCACGTCGTCGGCGTAGGCAATGGGCTCGCATTCTAGCTCCTCGGATGACAGTACAGCCAGCAGGTCGTCGAATACCAGATTCCAGAAGCTGGGACCCAGTATCGAGCCCTGCGGGCACCCCTTTGTAACGGATTTACTCACCGATTCCTGCTTTCCCATGATCTGCACAGACCTTTCGGAGAAGTAGCTTTCCACTAGACCGTATAGGTTTCGTGGGCAGTTCCTCCTCTTCAGCTCGTACAGAACATTCGGCCACCATACGTTGTCGAACGCCCCCGAAATATCGAGAGCAATTGCGAGAACGTAACTCTCCTCGACCTTACTCGCGACCACCTCGCGGAGTTTGACTATGGCGTCCTCCGTCGACCTTCCGGGTCGGAACCCATATTGTCGGTCGGAGGACAGTCGATGGTCGAGGAGGAGCGGCGCAAGTCTCACAGCCATCAATCTCTCGAGCAACTTCCCCACCATTGACAGCAGGCAAATTGGGCGATACGACTTCGGGCTGCTGCGATCTCGATCCGGTCCTTTGGGAATCGCAATAATGTTTCCTACCTTCCAGCGGGTCGGAAAAACTCCCCAGTCGAGGCAGCCGTTGCAGAGCTTGAGGAGCTCCTCCCGGATGCATCCCCAGGAACGCTGGATTACCTCGACCTCGATCCTGTCTGGGCCAGGGCATTTGCCTCTCCTGAGTCTAGATACCGCTGCACACAGTTCCTCTTCGAGAAACGGTAGCGCGGCTTCTGTGTCCGGTTGAACAGCGGCTTCGCGGCGGATCCACACTTGCTCTGGCGTTTCCTGGCGCGCTTCGTCATCTGGGACGAGCGCCATCAGCAGCGCCTCGGCGGTGGACCTCCAAGACTCCGTCTGTTCTCCATCTGCAAGCACCAAAGATGAAACGGCCTCCTCGCTTCGTAGTTTACCTAGGGCCGCTTTGGTTGCGACGCCCCACGGCTCCTTGTTCCCCTTTGTGGTGACAAACTGGCGCCACGTGCTGTTCTTCACGTTTGCCACCCTCTTCTTGTACGCTCTCCTGAGGGTCTTCCATTCTTCCTTGTAGATTTCCCTTGTAGTTGGATCCGTGGTCATCTGGAATTTCCGGCGCGCCCGGTGGGACGCTCTCTTCCGCTCCGTAAGTTCCCCCGTCCACCACGGTTTAGACCGATTATGCCATTTCTTAAGTGGTATTGCAGCGTCGCAGGCGCTAGTCAGTACTCGTTCGACATGTGCGGCCGCACTCTCAACGTCCTCGGCGCAAAGAATTTGCGCGTTAGAGAGAGAGCGCTTCTCGCACATTAGGACTCGCTGGAATTTGTCCCATTTGGCATTCCTGGTGTTATACCGTGGTTTCTGGAACGGCCTTCTAGCACCACCGTTTCCAAGGTCCAATCTGGTTTCGATGATCCTGTGGTCGCTGGAGGAACCGCTTTCGTGCACCTTCCAGGTCCTCGTGAGCGGTATCGCTTCCCAGCTCACCAGCGTGACGTCGATGTTTGATGATCCCCGAGAGTTCTGGAACGTGGTGGGTTGTCCCGGCTCATTCAGAACTAGCAGATCGTGCCGGGCGATTAGCTGCTCTAGCTCCTCGCCACGACTGTCGGTTTTCCCACTGTGCCAGAGGAGGGATTTCGCATTCGCGTCCACCCCCATGACCAGTATCTTCCCCTTGAGTCTCGTCACGATCTTGTCCAAATGCGCCAGTCCAACTCCAATATCCACCGATGGTGGGAAGTATTGGCTCACCACGTACACTTCCGCGCCGTCAATAGAGACCTGCGCACAGACGCAGTGCGTCGTGCACAGATCCGCGATTTCCAGCACGGTGAATCCTCGGTTACGGACGCAGATCGCCGCCCATGGCGGTTGACCCACGCTACCGCGCGATATCACCCTTGATCCGTTGCCGAATCCAGGTATGCGTCCATTGACGCTGTACGGCTCCTGCATCAGGAGGATGTCAGCGTCTACTCTCTCCATCTCAGATCGGACCTCGTGTGGTACTAATCTCGATCGCTGCATGTTGTGCTGCAGGATCTTGATTCCTCGTCCAGCCGTATAGTCGCCCTTAGCAGTGGTAGACCGTCCTGATCACTGTCTTCTCGAGGGCCTTCCTGTGCGCGGGGCACTCTTTGCTGGATGCAGCATGGTCCCCCTTGAGTCCGAACCGCCTGCAGTTCACGCAGACCGCAGACTGTGTCTTCTTGGGGCACGTCTTCGCCCCGTGCCCTTCCCCTGTGCAGTGACTGCAGACCTCTTCCTTGTGTCTGCAGTACTTGGCGATGTGTCCGAATCCCTGGCACTTGAAGCACCGACTGACTGCGAGAAAGTCGCGCACCTTGCACGCGTTCCACCCGAGGAAAACTTTGTTTGCCTCGAGCAACCTCTCTCGCAGCTTCGGTGAAACCTCGGCCACCCAGTTGGTCTCGTCGCTGTCCTTCCTTCCTGTCCTAAAACATAAAGAAAAATTCCGATTAGTCTCCTCCCCTTCCATAACTTTCGCGTTCTGTTTACGCAAGTAGATAGGGACAGAGGGAATCTCGTTAATCCATTCATGCGCGTCACTAATTAGATGACGAGGCATTTGGCTACCTTAAGAGAGTCATAGTTACTCCCGCCGTTTACCCGCGCTTTTTTGAATTTCTTCACGTTGACATTCAGAGCACTGGGCAGAAATCACATTGCGTCAACACCCTCGGGGGCCATCGCAATGCTTTGTTTTAATTAGACAGTCGGATTCCTAGTCCGTGCCAGTTCTGAGCTGAGCGTTGAATGGCGGCCGAAGAGGACGACCACGACGGTAAAACCGACACGGAAGCCTCGCAGCAAGGAAGATCCGCGGGAGGCGATGGCACGGGACCGAGCTCGGATCCCGGATGCGAGACCGAAATCCCGACCGTTCACCTCACCCAGGCCCGGCTCGTCAACCAAACCCGTTTCCCAACCAAGCCCGACACGCCCCGCTCCTCAGAGCCAATCCTTATTCCGAAGTTACGGATCCAATTTGCCGACTTCCCTTACCTACATTAATCTATCGACTAGAGGCTCTTTACCTTGGAGACCTGCTGCGGATATGGGTACGAACCGGCGCGACACCTCCACGTGGCCCTCTCCTGGATTTTCAAGGTCCGAGGGGAAGATCCGGACACCGCCGCAACTGCGGTGCTCTTCGCGTTCCAAACCCTATCTCCCTGCTAGAGGTTTCCAGGGAACTCGAACGCTTATACAGAAAAGAAAACTCTTCCCGGATCTCCCGACGGCGTCTCCAGGTCATTTTGGGTTACCCCGACGAACACTCTTACGAGGGCCCGAATGGTTTGCGGTTCCGCTACCGGGTTCCGGAATAGGAACCGGATTCCCTTTCGCCCAACGGGTGTGTGTCTCAAAAAACTCTGTTTTAGGACACCACATCTGCATAGGATTTCTCTTAGGGCTTAGGATCGACTGACTCGTGTGCAACGGCTGTTCACACGAAACCCTTCTCCACGTCAGTCCTCCAGGGCCTCGCTGGAGTATTTGCTACTACCACCAAGATCTGCACCGACGGTGGCTCCAGGCAGGCTCACGCCCAGACCCTTCTGCGCACACCGCCGCGACCCTCCTACTCGTCAGGGCTTCATGGAGGACGGTCACCCGCGAACGGGTGGCACGTCCCTCCCCACTTGCCGCTGACGGCGGAGTATAGGCGCGACGCTTCAGCGCCATCCATTTTCAGGGCTAGTTGCTTCGGCAGGTGAGTTGTTACACACTCCTTAGCGGATTCCGACTTCCATGGCCACCGTCCTGCTGTCTTAAGCAACCAACGCCTTTCATGGTATCCCATAAGCGTCGACTTAGGCGCCTTAACTCTGCGTTTGGTTCATCCCACAGCGCCAGTTCTGCTTACCAAAATTGGCCCACTTGGCACTCTGATTCAATATAATCTCGTGGCTTCATGATCCAAGCAAGCCAGAGATCTCACCCATTTAAAGTTTGAGAATAGGTTGAGGTCGTTTCGGCCCCAAGGCCTCTAATCATTCGCTTTACCAGATGAAACTCGCACACGTTTGCGTAGGAACGAGCGAGTGCCAGCTATCCTGAGGGAAACTTCGGAGGGAACCAGCTACTAGATGGTTCGATTAGTCTTTCGCCCCTATACCCAGTTCCGACGATCGATTTGCACGTCAGAATCGCTACGGACCTCCATCAGGGTTTCCCCTGACTTCGTCCTGACCAGGCATAGTTCACCATCTTTCGGGTCCCAACGTGTACGCTCTAGGTGCGCCTCTTCTCGCAATGAGAACGAGACGCCCCGGGAGTGCGAGGCCGCATCGTAACGCGGCCGATCCTCCCTCGGTCGACGCAAAGTTCGACCTTCACTTTCATTCCGCCTTTAGGTTTCTTTCTCCCAATGACTCGCGCACATGTTAGACTCCTTGGTCCGTGTTTCAAGACGGGTCCTGAGAGTACCCAAAGCAGTAGCGTCGCCGACCGGTAATTCGAAGCTTGGCCAGTCCAAGGACACCGCCTGCTAACAGCTGGCCAGGCCCGGGGACGGCACCAGGTCCGTGCCTCCGGGTAAGAACTGGCCGGGCTTGCGGCGGGCCTGACGCACACACATTCGAAAATGGATTGGTTGCGGCCCGATACCGTCAGAGTACCGTCGCGCAGCCGGCCGGGCGGCCGAGGGTCTGTCGCGTGCTCTGGGAGCAACGAAACAGGCAACCGCTCGGGCCGTAGACCGACACGCAACGGGTCGCGACGTTCTACTAGGGGAGAAGTGCACGACTACGTGGCCGGAACATTCGCCGCCGGTGGTGTACCCTCGCTAATGGACCACGAAAGTCCACCCGGAGTATCGCGCACCGACGGGAGCCAGCCTCGTCGACGATGAATCTCCCCATTCGATCTTTTGGGTTTCTCAGGTTTACCCCTGAACGGTTTCACGTACTCTTGAACTCTCTCTTCAAAGTTCTTTTCAACTTTCCCTCACGGTACTTGTTCGCTATCGGTCTCGTGGTTGTATTTAGCCTTAGATGGAGTTTACCACCCACTTAGGGTTGCACTCTCAAGCAACCCGACTCTATGGAGAGATCCTCCCGAAACGCGTACCGGTCGCTACGGGCCTGGCACCCTCTGCGGGTAAGTGGCCCCATTCAAGATGGACTTGGACGCGGTGCGACGTCACGGGATAAACGGATCCTCCTGAACACTACAATTCCCTGCGGCGGAACCGCGGGATTCAGTGCTGGGCTAATTCCTGTTCGCTCGCCGCTACTAAGGAAATCCTTGTTAGTTTCTTTTCCTCCGCTTAGTAATATGCTTAAATTCAGCGGGTAATCTCGCCTACTCTGAGGTCGTCAATCATATGGAGAGAAGATATATAAATCGTGCTCCCTCTTTTTGATACTTTATCTCGACGGGTCTCCCGGCGGCGGGAGTACGGGGGGGTGTGCGCGTATTGCGAGTTGACACCGACGACGGGGCCGGGCCGGACGAGAAGCTGGGCTGAAGAATACAAGGAGAAGAATATAAATAAACTTCTTCGATTCTTTCTCTTCCCTTGCTCGCTCGCAGTTTCCCATGCGCACCGCGTATACGGCATCACACGCCACGCACATATATCTTCCCCCGTACACGTCCCTGCTCATAGCCAGACTCGTTGTGTATCCAGAGGTGCCATCGCACGATTTCAGAGAAAAGGTATATGGACTCTTTTTCTCTTCTAATAGAGAATTAGTCCCCCCTACCTCTATTTGCGCCTCGCCAAAGTGTCTCTTTTCGTCGCGCATCGTCGAATCGATCCGCGAGACTCCCGCGGAACGACCACCGGTTTTTACTTTAACGTCCGTCCGCTATATTAGCTTTGAGATTCCGCTATCCCTTCACGCTGCGAGCAGCAGAGGGAACCGCGGGAAAAATAAGCTTTTCCGTGGACTGTACGACCGGTGAGACGCGCGGTCTCTTATACGGTCGACCAACAACGCGACAAAGACATGGGGCGATCGGGGAGACTCGTTCTTCCATTCTACACGAAGGAGAGTCATAACCACCTTTCGCGGCATCAGCGCCTTTCGGTTCTCGTCAAAATTCAAATTCGCGCAGCCGCGCCAATGAGGATTTCGGGGTACAGAAACGTTAAACGACGCATGCAGCAATCTCTCATCGAATGTTTGGCGCAAACACTAGTCTGTGTCGACGGAACGTGGCCATAGGGAGAGAACGAATAGGGCTTGGCGAGGACACGCGCAACGGACGGGGAAATACATCGACCCGATCCTGTTAACGCGTGGTTGTTTATCATCCCGCACAGCGCCTGTATTCGTGTAATACACCCTTGGATCTTCACGGCGTCCCGAAGAACGAGCGGTGTGCCCTCGATGTATCGATTGACTTTTATCACTTGTCAAAACGACGACCCTCTTTTTAAAATCCCTGGGGCCTCGTGAAGGCGACGATATAGATCGGCGCACATATGCCGCGCACTGCTCTTTCTCTCTATCTCTCGCTCTTTGGTGTCTCTTTCTCAGGACAAATTTTTCATTTCAGGCGACGTCGGGAGCACGGTAAAAAGATCTCGCGCAGAACGTGAAGGCAAATCTACACCACCGGTGCGAGCGGAGAGGCTGCCGTGAGTGTGCTTGATCCGGGGAGCGGTGCAGCACACGGGCGGTCGTTTTAAAACAACGACGCACGACGCCGTGAAAGCACGCACGCGAGTCCGCACGATGATCATATTTTCATCACGTTCGCCTCTCTCTTTTCTCGCACGGGAGAGATTACACGCTTCAACGACTCTGGCGCGAGCCGTGGCAAACGCCGACGAACAGCCCAACTTTCGCTCGTACGTCGCGCGTATCTCGCGTGTATCATCGACCCGACACCGAAACGCGTTACATCGTCGGAAACGCGAGACGGCGAGGATGACACGCCGAGGAGAAACCGACGCAAGCAGTCTTTTGTATGTGATAACGACCCTCAGCCAGGCGTGGTCCAGGAATTGTATCCGTGGACCGCAATGTGCGTTCGAAATGTCGATGTTCATGTGTCCTGCAGTTCACACGTTGACGCGCAATTAGCTGCGTTCTTCATCGACCCACGAGCCAAGTGATCCACCGTTCAGGGTAATCGTGTTATTAAATATGTTTGATATATATCTTTTGTTCTCTCGGTTCGGATGAAGCCGAGGCCCGTGCGCCTCCAACCAGCGCGCGAAGGAGGACCGTCCGGGCGTCGCCAACGTTGACGACACTGTGTGATTCCTGTCCAGGACGGGAACCGTCGAAACGCACGCGGAAACACCGCGACACGTCCGACGGCCGAGCGTATTCATTTAAAAACCTTCGAGATACACGGGTACGAGAACCGTAATCGTGTACTCGGGGGCCACCGCACGCGGCAGCGTCCTCCTTACACGCTCTCTATCGTCGCCGTCCCCCGAAAGCGGACGCACGGCCGGCTTCGATCGGTCCAATCGGACTTTCGCTATCGATGCTTCACAGCCGGTCCTTTTTTTCGCTATCGGGGACGCGCGATTAAGTGAGCGATACTCGGGACGCACGTCGACGCGTTCGATGTGCGAGCCGCCCTAGGTTACCCGGGTCCTCTTCTCTCTCCGAGGAGAGGGTCCCGTCCACAGGAGGACTTTTCGG
>CAJUZA010000008.1:47500-97122 GCA_910592295.1 Andrena haemorrhoa
CTTCCATCTCTGGTCGGAACTCTGTTTTGCATGTATTAGCTCTAGAATTACCACAGTTATCCAAGTAAATGTGGGTACGATCTAAGGAACCATAACTGATTTAATGAGCCATTCGCGGTTTCACCTTAATACGGTATGTACTGAGACATGCATGGCTTAATCTTTGAGACAAGCATATGACTACTGGCAGGATCAACCAGGGAGCTTCGCGAAGCTTCCCTCTTCTCTTCGAATTCACACACTTTCGTGTTCTTTCTGTTCTCATCGCGTCGTCCGCTCTTTTAGAGACGGATCGACGATGCCCCACATTTGATTTTATAAAACTTGCACATCAGCGTGCAAGTTTTCGACATCATATCCTCGAATCGTTCCACAAATTCTATCTCGGATATGTGCCGCATCTCCTCCTCTCGCTCTATATAATTCTCTCCCTCTCGACACCATATATATCAATACATAGGATTTTCCACAGACTAACATCCTCGCATGATATTACGGGCCTTTCTCTCCACTCTCCCTTTTTATCATAACTTCGACATCATATCTTTCCGATATTTCCACAGACTAATATTTCAATCGGATATGTGCCCCTTTTTCGTATACGTTCACAGAAAGATCTCGTGTAATATACACAGACAAAATTCATTATATTTCCTTTATAAATAAGGATGACGTCTGAAGCTCGATAAAGCGCGTATCACGCGTGCCGCTGCATCCATCGGGAAGCACGGAGTACACGCACGCTAGCATCCACCGTAGAAGCACGGACCACTACACGCTGGACATATCGACAAAGCGCGTATCATTCACGCTGGTCATGTACGTAATAGCGCGGACAAGTGCATGCTGAGCAAACGGGATAGCGCGGACCGTGCCATGCTGGTCATAACGAGTTGGCACGTAATGTGCGCGCTAGCCATATCGACAACTGACACCTCTTGGGTTTGGATCTACTTTCTCCCTCTTTCAAAGTTCGAACTAAGAGTACGATACTTTATATGTACCCGACGCTAGCCTTCCTTAGCGTTTCGTTAAGTTTAAATCGTCCATCTGCGTGGATAAAGAGTTGAATGCATAAGGTCGTACAAGCATACACAGAAGTGCATACCTGTCACCAACGTCACTTATGGACGCTCACCACATAAGGGCCATTCGGTCATAGACACCGACCCGTGGTCATGCTGTGTGGAGAAATCCGAAACGCAACACGGTAAGAACAGTCGAGACAGAATCTCGAGGAGCGGTGACTGCTTCTCAACCGAGGTCATAGAATAGCCACACGCCCAACGCTGCTCCGACCGAGACGCTCGGACCGTCGCTCTCCCTTATAGATACCGAACGGCCGGCCGGAACGCCGGCGCCGCCGTACCTTACGCACGGGCGCTTATGGGCGTAAACCGCCGCTACAACAGCCGCTGGGACTTAGCCGCGGAAAGCGTCGGAACCAAGATCAAGAGTAAACCGACAAAACGAATTATTATAAACAATCGCTGCGATCATTACCACGATGAATACACGGTCAAAAACAAAATTCGAAAATAATTTCACGGAACTTAGAAATATTTCGCTGCGATCCAAGTTTTTCGCGTTTTTCTCGAAAACCAGTACGACGACCGATGTCGAACCATTAGAGTAATACGTTCGCAATTGAACGAGGAACAGGGATCAGTAGTTGGATTCGAGGATATGTCGATTTCGTCCTCCGGACCAAGGTGCCGCACGACTTAGAAACTCGTCGGGACTCTGAAATATTTCCAGCGATACAAGTTATTCGCGCTTTTCTCGAAAACCAGCACGACGACCGATGTCGAACCATTAGAGTAAAACGTTGGCAATTGAACGAGGAACAGGGATCTGTAGTTGGATTCGAGGATATGTCGATTTTTGCCGCGGTCGAACCAAGATGCCGCACGACTTTGAAACTCGACGGGACTCTGAAATATTTCGCAGCGATCCAAGTTATTCGCGCTTTTCTCGAAAACCAGCACGACGACCGATGTCGAACCCTTATAGTAAAACGTTGGCAATTGAACGAGGAACAGGGATCAGTAGTTGGATTCGAGGATATGTCGATTTCGTCCTCCGGACCAAGGTGCCGCACGACTTAGAAACTCGTCGGGACTCTGAAATATTTCCAGCGATACAAGTTATTCGCGCTTTTCTCGAAAACCAGCACGACGACCGATGTCGAACCATTAGAGTAAAACGTTGGCAATTGAACGAGGAACAGGGATCTGTAGTTGGATTCGAGGATATGTCGATTTTTGCCGCGGTCGAACCAAGATGCCGCACGACTTTGAAACTCGACGGGACTCTGAAATATTTCGCAGCGATCCAAGTTATTCGCGCTTTTCTCGAAAACCAGCACGACGACCGATGTCGAACCCTTATAGTAAAACGTTGGCAATTGAACGAGGAACAGGGATCAGTAGTTGGATTCGAGGATATGTCGATTTCGTCCTCCGGACCAAGGTGCCGCACGACTTAGAAACTCGTCGGGACTCTGAAATATTTCCAGCGATACAAGTTATTCGCGCTTTTCTCGAAAACCAGCACGACGACCGATGTCGAACCATTAGAGTAAAACGTTGGCAATTGAACGAGGAACAGGGATCTGTAGTTGGATTCGAGGATATGTCGATTTTTGCCGCGGTCGAACCAAGATGCCGCACGACTTTGAAACTCGACGGGACTCTGAAATATTTCGCAGCGATCCAAGTTATTCGCGCTTTTCTCGAAAACCAGCACGACGACCGATGTCGAACCCTTATAGTAAAACGTTGGCAATTGAACGAGGAACAGGGATCAGTAGTTGGATTCGAGGATATGTCGATTTCGTCCTCCGGACCAAGGTGCCGCACGACTTAGAAACTCGTCGGGACTCTGAAATATTTCCAGCGATACAAGTTATTCGCGCTTTTCTCGAAAACCAGCACGACGACCGATGTCGAACCATTAGAGTAAAACGTTGGCAATTGAACGAGGAACAGGGATCTGTAGTTGGATTCGAGGATATGTCGATTTTTGCCGCGGTCGAACCAAGATGCCGCACGACTTTGAAACTCGACGGGACTCTGAAATATTTCGCAGCGATCCAAGTTATTCGCGCTTTTCTCGAAAACCAGCACGACGACCGATGTCGAACCCTTATAGTAAAACGTTGGCAATTGAACGAGGAACAGGGATCAGTAGTTGGATTCGAGGATATGTCGATTTCGTCCTCCGGACCAAGGTGCCGCACGACTTAGAAACTCGTCGGGACTCTGAAATATTTCCAGCGATACAAGTTATTCGCGCTTTTCTCGAAAACCAGCACGACGACCGATGTCGAACCATTAGAGTAAAACGTTGGCAATTGAACGAGGAACAGGGATCTGTAGTTGGATTCGAGGATATGTCGATTTTTGCCGCGGTCGAACCAAGATGCCGCACGACTTTGAAACTCGACGGGACTCTGAAATATTTCGCAGCGATCCAAGTTATTCGCGCTTTTCTCGAAAACCAGCACGACGACCGATGTCGAACCCTTATAGTAAAACGTTGGCAATTGAACGAGGAACAGGGATCAGTAGTTGGATTCGAGGATATGTCGATTTCGTCCTCCGGACCAAGGTGCCGCACGACTTAGAAACTCGTCGGGACTCTGAAATATTTCCAGCGATACAAGTTATTCGCGCTTTTCTCGAAAACCAGCACGACGACCGATGTCGAACCATTAGAGTAAAACGTTGGCAATTGAACGAGGAACAGGGATCTGTAGTTGGATTCGAGGATATGTCGATTTTTGCCGCGGTCGAACCAAGATGCCGCACGACTTTGAAACTCGACGGGACTCTGAAATATTTCGCAGCGATCCAAGTTATTCGCGCTTTTCTCGAAAACCAGCACGACGACCGATGTCGAACCCTTATAGTAAAACGTTGGCAATTGAACGAGGAACAGGGATCAGTAGTTGGATTCGAGGATATGTCGATTTCGTCCTCCGGACCAAGGTGCCGCACGACTTAGAAACTCGTCGGGACTCTGAAATATTTCCAGCGATACAAGTTATTCGCGCTTTTCTCGAAAACCAGCACGACGACCGATGTCGAACCATTAGAGTAAAACGTTGGCAATTGAACGAGGAACAGGGATCTGTAGTTGGATTCGAGGATATGTCGATTTTTGCCGCGGTCGAACCAAGATGCCGCACGACTTTGAAACTCGACGGGACTCTGAAATATTTCGCAGCGATCCAAGTTATTCGCGCTTTTCTCGAAAACCAGCACGACGACCGATGTCGAACCCTTATAGTAAAACGTTGGCAATTGAACGAGGAACAGGGATCAGTAGTTGGATTCGAGGATATGTCGATTTCGTCCTCCGGACCAAGGTGCCGCACGACTTAGAAACTCGTCGGGACTCTGAAATATTTCCAGCGATACAAGTTATTCGCGCTTTTCTCGAAAACCAGCACGACGACCGATGTCGAACCATTAGAGTAAAACGTTGGCAATTGAACGAGGAACAGGGATCTGTAGTTGGATTCGAGGATATGTCGATTTTTGCCGCGGTCGAACCAAGATGCCGCACGACTTTGAAACTCGACGGGACTCTGAAATATTTCGCAGCGATCCAAGTTATTCGCGCTTTTCTCGAAAACCAGCACGACGACCGATGTCGAACCCTTATAGTAAAACGTTGGCAATTGAACGAGGAACAGGGATCAGTAGTTGGATTCGAGGATATGTCGATTTCGTCCTCCGGACCAAGGTGCCGCACGACTTAGAAACTCGTCGGGACTCTGAAATATTTCCAGCGATACAAGTTATTCGCGCTTTTCTCGAAAACCAGCACGACGACCGATGTCGAACCATTAGAGTAAAACGTTGGCAATTGAACGAGGAACAGGGATCTGTAGTTGGATTCGAGGATATGTCGATTTTTGCCGCGGTCGAACCAAGATGCCGCACGACTTTGAAACTCGACGGGACTCTGAAATATTTCGCAGCGATCCAAGTTATTCGCGCTTTTCTCGAAAACCAGCACGACGACCGATGTCGAACCCTTATAGTAAAACGTTGGCAATTGAACGAGGAACAGGGATCAGTAGTTGGATTCGAGGATATGTCGATTTCGTCCTCCGGACCAAGGTGCCGCACGACTTAGAAACTCGTCGGGACTCTGAAATATTTCCAGCGATACAAGTTATTCGCGCTTTTCTCGAAAACCAGCACGACGACCGATGTCGAACCATTAGAGTAAAACGTTGGCAATTGAACGAGGAACAGGGATCTGTAGTTGGATTCGAGGATATGTCGATTTTTGCCGCGGTCGAACCAAGATGCCGCACGACTTTGAAACTCGACGGGACTCTGAAATATTTCGCAGCGATCCAAGTTATTCGCGCTTTTCTCGAAAACCAGCACGACGACCGATGTCGAACCCTTATAGTAAAACGTTGGCAATTGAACGAGGAACAGGGATCAGTAGTTGGATTCGAGGATATGTCGATTTCGTCCTCCGGACCAAGGTGCCGCACGACTTAGAAACTCGTCGGGACTCTGAAATATTTCCAGCGATACAAGTTATTCGCGCTTTTCTCGAAAACCAGCACGACGACCGATGTCGAACCATTAGAGTAAAACGTTGGCAATTGAACGAGGAACAGGGATCTGTAGTTGGATTCGAGGATATGTCGATTTTTGCCGCGGTCGAACCAAGATGCCGCACGACTTTGAAACTCGACGGGACTCTGAAATATTTCGCAGCGATCCAAGTTATTCGCGCTTTTCTCGAAAACCAGCACGACGACCGATGTCGAACCCTTATAGTAAAACGTTGGCAATTGAACGAGGAACAGGGATCAGTAGTTGGATTCGAGGATATGTCGATTTCGTCCTCCGGACCAAGGTGCCGCACGACTTAGAAACTCGTCGGGACTCTGAAATATTTCCAGCGATACAAGTTATTCGCGCTTTTCTCGAAAACCAGCACGACGACCGATGTCGAACCATTAGAGTAAAACGTTGGCAATTGAACGAGGAACAGGGATCTGTAGTTGGATTCGAGGATATGTCGATTTTTGCCGCGGTCGAACCAAGATGCCGCACGACTTTGAAACTCGACGGGACTCTGAAATATTTCGCAGCGATCCAAGTTATTCGCGCTTTTCTCGAAAACCAGCACGACGACCGATGTCGAACCCTTATAGTAAAACGTTGGCAATTGAACGAGGAACAGGGATCAGTAGTTGGATTCGAGGATATGTCGATTTCGTCCTCCGGACCAAGGTGCCGCACGACTTAGAAACTCGTCGGGACTCTGAAATATTTCCAGCGATACAAGTTATTCGCGCTTTTCTCGAAAACCAGCACGACGACCGATGTCGAACCATTAGAGTAAAACGTTGGCAATTGAACGAGGAACAGGGATCTGTAGTTGGATTCGAGGATATGTCGATTTTTGCCGCGGTCGAACCAAGATGCCGCACGACTTTGAAACTCGACGGGACTCTGAAATATTTCGCAGCGATCCAAGTTATTCGCGCTTTTCTCGAAAACCAGCACGACGACCGATGTCGAACCCTTATAGTAAAACGTTGGCAATTGAACGAGGAACAGGGATCAGTAGTTGGATTCGAGGATATGTCGATTTCGTCCTCCGGACCAAGGTGCCGCACGACTTAGAAACTCGTCGGGACTCTGAAATATTTCCAGCGATACAAGTTATTCGCGCTTTTCTCGAAAACCAGCACGACGACCGATGTCGAACCATTAGAGTAAAACGTTGGCAATTGAACGAGGAACAGGGATCTGTAGTTGGATTCGAGGATATGTCGATTTTTGCCGCGGTCGAACCAAGATGCCGCACGACTTTGAAACTCGACGGGACTCTGAAATATTTCGCAGCGATCCAAGTTATTCGCGCTTTTCTCGAAAACCAGCACGACGACCGATGTCGAACCCTTATAGTAAAACGTTGGCAATTGAACGAGGAACAGGGATCAGTAGTTGGATTCGAGGATATGTCGATTTCGTCCTCCGGACCAAGGTGCCGCACGACTTAGAAACTCGTCGGGACTCTGAAATATTTCCAGCGATACAAGTTATTCGCGCTTTTCTCGAAAACCAGCACGACGACCGATGTCGAACCATTAGAGTAAAACGTTGGCAATTGAACGAGGAACAGGGATCTGTAGTTGGATTCGAGGATATGTCGATTTTTGCCGCGGTCGAACCAAGATGCCGCACGACTTTGAAACTCGACGGGACTCTGAAATATTTCGCAGCGATCCAAGTTATTCGCGCTTTTCTCGAAAACCAGCACGACGACCGATGTCGAACCCTTATAGTAAAACGTTGGCAATTGAACGAGGAACAGGGATCAGTAGTTGGATTCGAGGATATGTCGATTTCGTCCTCCGGACCAAGGTGCCGCACGACTTAGAAACTCGTCGGGACTCTGAAATATTTCCAGCGATACAAGTTATTCGCGCTTTTCTCGAAAACCAGCACGACGACCGATGTCGAACCATTAGAGTAAAACGTTGGCAATTGAACGAGGAACAGGGATCTGTAGTTGGATTCGAGGAGTATGTCGATTTTTGCCGCGGTCGAACCAAGATGCCGCACGACTTTGAAACTCGACGGGACTCTGAAATATTTCGCAGCGATCCAAGTTATTCGCGCTTTTCTCGAAAACCAGCACGACGACCGATGTCGAACCCTTATAGTAAAACGTTGGCAATTGAACGAGGAACAGGGATCAGTAGTTGGATTCGAGGATATGTCGATTTCGTCCTCCGGACCAAGGTGCCGCACGACTTAGAAACTCGTCGGGACTCTGAAATATTTCCAGCGATACAAGTTATTCGCGCTTTTCTCGAAAACCAGCACGACGACCGATGTCGAACCATTAGAGTAAAACGTTGGCAATTGAACGAGGAACAGGGATCAGTAGTTGGATTCGAGGGTATGTCGATTTTTGCCGCGGTCGAACCAAGATGCCGCACGACTTTGAAACTCGACGGGACTCTGAAATATTTCGCAGCGATCCAAGTTATTCGCGCTTTTCTCGAAAACCAGCACGACGACCGATGTCGAACCCTTATAGTAAAACGTTGGCAATTGAACGAGGAACAGGGATCAGTAGTTGGATTCGAGGATATGTCGATTTCGTCCTCCGGACCAAGGTGCCGCACGACTTAGAAACTCGTCGGGACTCTGAAATATTTCCAGCGATACAAGTTATTCGCGCTTTTCTCGAAAACCAGCACGACGACCGATGTCGAACCATTAGAGTAAAACGTTGGCAATTGAACGAGGAACAGGGATCTGTAGTTGGATTCGAGGATATGTCGATTTTTGCCGCGGTCGAACCAAGATGCCGCACGACTTTGAAACTCGACGGGACTCTGAAATATTTCGCAGCGATCCAAGTTATTCGCGCTTTTCTCGAAAACCAGCACGACGACCGATGTCGAACCCTTATAGTAAAACGTTGGCAATTGAACGAGGAACAGGGATCAGTAGTTGGATTCGAGGATATGTCGATTTCGTCCTCCGGACCAAGGTGCCGCACGACTTAGAAACTCGTCGGGACTCTGAAATATTTCCAGCGATACAAGTTATTCGCGCTTTTCTCGAAAACCAGCACGACGACCGATGTCGAACCATTAGAGTAAAACGTTGGCAATTGAACGAGGAACAGGGATCTGTAGTTGGATTCGAGGATATGTCGATTTTTGCCGCGGTCGAACCAAGATGCCGCACGACTTTGAAACTCGACGGGACTCTGAAATATTTCGCAGCGATCCAAGTTATTCGCGCTTTTCTCGAAAACCAGCACGACGACCGATGTCGAACCCTTATAGTAAAACGTTGGCAATTGAACGAGGAACAGGGATCAGTAGTTGGATTCGAGGATATGTCGATTTCGTCCTCCGGACCAAGGTGCCGCACGACTTGGAAACTCGTCGGGACTCTGAAATATTTCCAGCGATACAAGTTATTCGCGCTTTTCTCGAAAACCAGCACGACGACCGATGTCGAACCATTAGAGTAAAACGTTGGCAATTGAACGAGGAACAGGGATCTGTAGTTGGATTCGAGGATATGTCGATTTTTGCCGCGGTCGAACCAAGATGCCGCACGACTTTGAAACTCGACGGGACTCTGAAATATTTCGCAGCGATCCAAGTTATTCGCGCTTTTCTCGAAAACCAGCACGACGACCGATGTCGAACCCTTATAGTAAAACGTTGGCAATTGAACGAGGAACAGGGATCAGTAGTTGGATTCGAGGATATGTCGATTTCGTCCTCCGGACCAAGGTGCCGCACGACTTAGAAACTCGTCGGGACTCTGAAATATTTCCAGCGATACAAGTTATTCGCGCTTTTCTCGAAAACCAGCACGACGACCGATGTCGAACCATTAGAGTAAAACGTTGGCAATTGAACGAGGAACAGGGATCTGTAGTTGGATTCGAGGATATGTCGATTTTTGCCGCGGTCGAACCAAGATGCCGCACGACTTTGAAACTCGACGGGACTCTAAAATATTTCGCAGCGATCCAAGTTATTCGCGCTTTTCTCGAAAACCAGCACGACGACCGATGTCGAACCCTTATAGTAAAACGTTGGCAATTGAACGAGGAACAGGGATCAGTAGTTGGATTCGAGGATATGTCGATTTCGTCCTCCGGACCAAGGTGCCGCACGACTTAGAAACTCGTCGGGACTCTGAAATATTTCCAGCGATACAAGTTATTCGCGCTTTTCTCGAAAACCAGCACGACGACCGATGTCGAACCATTAGAGTAAAACGTTGGCAATTGAACGAGGAACAGGGATCTGTAGTTGGATTCGAGGATATGTCGATTTTTGCCGCGGTCGAACCAAGATGCCGCACGACTTTGAAACTCGACGGGACTCTGAAATATTTCGCAGCGATCCAAGTTATTCGCGCTTTTCTCGAAAACCAGCACGACGACCGATGTCGAACCCTTATAGTAAAACGTTGGCAATTGAACGAGGAACAGGGATCAGTAGTTGGATTCGAGGATATGTCGATTTCGTCCTCCGGACCAAGGTGCCGCACGACTTAGAAACTCGTCGGGACTCTGAAATATTTCCAGCGATACAAGTTATTCGCGCTTTTCTCGAAAACCAGCACGACGACCGATGTCGAACCATTAGAGTAAAACGTTGGCAATTGAACGAGGAACAGGGATCTGTAGTTGGATTCGAGGATATGTCGATTTTTGCCGCGGTCGAACCAAGATGCCGCACGACTTTGAAACTCGACGGGACTCTGAAATATTTCGCAGCGATCCAAGTTATTCGCGCTTTTCTCGAAAACCAGCACGACGACCGATGTCGAACCCTTATAGTAAAACGTTGGCAATTGAACGAGGAACAGGGATCAGTAGTTGGATTCGAGGATATGTCGATTTCGTCCTCCGGACCAAGGTGCCGCACGACTTAGAAACTCGTCGGGACTCTGAAATATTTCCAGCGATACAAGTTATTCGCGCTTTTCTCGAAAACCAGCACGACGACCGATGTCGAACCATTAGAGTAAAACGTTGGCAATTGAACGAGGAACAGGGATCTGTAGTTGGATTCGAGGATATGTCGATTTTTGCCGCGGTCGAACCAAGATGCCGCACGACTTTGAAACTCGACGGGACTCTGAAATATTTCGCAGCGATCCAAGTTATTCGCGCTTTTCTCGAAAACCAGCACGACGACCGATGTCGAACCCTTATAGTAAAACGTTGGCAATTGAACGAGGAACAGGGATCAGTAGTTGGATTCGAGGATATGTCGATTTCGTCCTCCGGACCAAGGTGCCGCACGACTTAGAAACTCGTCGGGACTCTGAAATATTTCCAGCGATACAAGTTATTCGCGCTTTTCTCGAAAACCAGCACGACGACCGATGTCGAACCATTAGAGTAAAACGTTGGCAATTGAACGAGGAACAGGGATCTGTAGTTGGATTCGAGGATATGTCGATTTTAGCCGCGGTCGAACCAAGATGCCGCACGACTTTGAAACTCGACGGGACTCTGAAATATTTCGCAGCGATCCAAGTTATTCGCGCTTTTCTCGAAAACCAGCACGACGACCGATGTCGAACCCTTATAGTAAAACGTTGGCAATTGAACGAGGAACAGGGATCAGTAGTTGGATTCGAGGATATGTCGATTTCGTCCTCCGGACCAAGGTGCCGCACGACTTAGAAACTCGTCGGGACTCTGAAATATTTCCAGCGATACAAGTTATTCGCGCTTTTCTCGAAAACCAGCACGACGACCGATGTCGAACCATTAGAGTAAAACGTTGGCAATTGAACGAGGAACAGGGATCTGTAGTTGGATTCGAGGATATGTCGATTTTTGCCGCGGTCGAACCAAGATGCCGCACGACTTTGAAACTCGACGGGACTCTGAAATATTTCGCAGCGATCCAAGTTATTCGCGCTTTTCTCGAAAACCAGCACGACGACCGATGTCGAACCCTTATAGTAAAACGTTGGCAATTGAACGAGGAACAGGGATCAGTAGTTGGATTCGAGGATATGTCGATTTCGTCCTCCGGACCAAGGTGCCGCACGACTTGGAAACTCGTCGGGACTCTGAAATATTTCCAGCGATACAAGTTATTCGCGCTTTTCTCGAAAACCAGCACGACGACCGATGTCGAACCATTAGAGTAAAACGTTGGCAATTGAACGAGGAACAGGGATCTGTAGTTGGATTCGAGGATATGTCGATTTTTGCCGCGGTCGAACCAAGATGCCGCACGACTTTGAAACTCGACGGGACTCTGAAATATTTCGCAGCGATCCAAGTTATTCGCGCTTTTCTCGAAAACCAGCACGACGACCGATGTCGAACCCTTATAGTAAAACGTTGGCAATTGAACGAGGAACAGGGATCAGTAGTTGGATTCGAGGATATGTCGATTTCGTCCTCCGGACCAAGGTGCCGCACGACTTAGAAACTCGTCGGGACTCTGAAATATTTCCAGCGATACAAGTTATTCGCGCTTTTCTCGAAAACCAGCACGACGACCGATGTCGAACCATTAGAGTAAAACGTTGGCAATTGAACGAGGAACAGGGATCTGTAGTTGGATTCGAGGATATGTCGATTTTTGCCGCGGTCGAACCAAGATGCCGCACGACTTTGAAACTCGACGGGACTCTGAAATATTTCGCAGCGATCCAAGTTATTCGCGCTTTTCTCGAAAACCAGCACGACGACCGATGTCGAACCCTTATAGTAAAACGTTGGCAATTGAACGAGGAACAGGGATCAGTAGTTGGATTCGAGGATATGTCGATTTCGTCCTCCGGACCAAGGTGCCGCACGACTTGGAAACTCGTCGGGACTCTGAAATATTTCCAGCGATACAAGTTATTCGCGCTTTTCTCGAAAACCAGCACGACGACCGATGTCGAACCATTAGAGTAAAACGTTGGCAATTGAACGAGGAACAGGGATCTGTAGTTGGATTCGAGGATATGTCGATTTTTGCCGCGGTCGAACCAAGATGCCGCACGACTTTGAAACTCGACGGGACTCTGAAATATTTCGCAGCGATCCAAGTTATTCGCGCTTTTCTCGAAAACCAGCACGACGACCGATGTCGAACCCTTATAGTAAAACGTTGGCAATTGAACGAGGAACAGGGATCAGTAGTTGGATTCGAGGATATGTCGATTTCGCCCTCCGGACCAAGGTGCCGCACGACTTAGAAACTCGTCGGGACTCTGAAATATTTCCAGCGATACAAGTTATTCGCGCTTTTCTCGAAAACCAGCACGACGACCGATGTCGAACCATTAGAGTAAAACGTTGGCAATTGAACGAGGAACAGGGATCTGTAGTTGGATTCGAGGATATGTCGATTTTTGCCGCGGTCGAACCAAGATGCCGCACGACTTTGAAACTCGACGGGACTCTGAAATATTTCGCAGCGATCCAAGTTATTCGCGCTTTTCTCGAAAACCAGCACGACGACCGATGTCGAACCCTTATAGTAAAACGTTGGCAATTGAACGAGGAACAGGGATCAGTAGTTGGATTCGAGGATATGTCGATTTCGTCCTCCGGACCAAGGTGCCGCACGACTTAGAAACTCGTCGGGACTCTGAAATATTTCCAGCGATACAAGTTATTCGCGCTTTTCTCGAAAACCAGCACGACGACCGATGTCGAACCATTAGAGTAAAACGTTGGCAATTGAACGAGGAACAGGGATCTGTAGTTGGATTCGAGGATATGTCGATTTTTGCCGCGGTCGAACCAAGATGCCGCACGACTTTGAAACTCGACGGGACTCTGAAATATTTCGCAGCGATCCAAGTTATTCGCGCTTTTCTCGAAAACCAGCACGACGACCGATGTCGAACCCTTATAGTAAAACGTTGGCAATTGAACGAGGAACAGGGATCAGTAGTTGGATTCGAGGATATGTCGATTTCGTCCTCCGGACCAAGGTGCCGCACGACTTGGAAACTCGTCGGGACTCTGAAATATTTCCAGCGATACAAGTTATTCGCGCTTTTCTCGAAAACCAGCACGACGACCGATGTCGAACCATTAGAGTAAAACGTTGGCAATTGAACGAGGAACAGGGATCTGTAGTTGGATTCGAGGATATGTCGATTTTTGCCGCGGTCGAACCAAGATGCCGCACGACTTTGAAACTCGACGGGACTCTGAAATATTTCGCAGCGATCCAAGTTATTCGCGCTTTTCTCGAAAACCAGCACGACGACCGATGTCGAACCCTTATAGTAAAACGTTGGCAATTGAACGAGGAACAGGGATCAGTAGTTGGATTCGAGGATATGTCGATTTCGTCCTCCGGACCAAGGTGCCGCACGACTTAGAAACTCGTCGGGACTCTGAAATATTTCCAGCGATACAAGTTATTCGCGCTTTTCTCGAAAACCAGCACGACGACCGATGTCGAACCATTAGAGTAAAACGTTGGCAATTGAACGAGGAACAGGGATCTGTAGTTGGATTCGAGGATATGTCGATTTTTGCCGCGGTCGAACCAAGATGCCGCACGACTTTGAAACTCGACGGGACTCTGAAATATTTCGCAGCGATCCAAGTTATTCGCGCTTTTCTCGAAAACCAGCACGACGACCGATGTCGAACCCTTATAGTAAAACGTTGGCAATTGAACGAGGAACAGGGATCAGTAGTTGGATTCGAGGATATGTCGATTTCGTCCTCCGGACCAAGGTGCCGCACGACTTGGAAACTCGTCGGGACTCTGAAATATTTCCAGCGATACAAGTTATTCGCGCTTTTCTCGAAAACCAGCACGACGACCGATGTCGAACCATTAGAGTAAAACGTTGGCAATTGAACGAGGAACAGGGATCTGTAGTTGGATTCGAGGATATGTCGATTTTTGCCGCGGTCGAACCAAGATGCCGCACGACTTTGAAACTCGACGGGACTCTGAAATATTTCGCAGCGATCCAAGTTATTCGCGCTTTTCTCGAAAACCAGCACGACGACCGATGTCGAACCCTTATAGTAAAACGTTGGCAATTGAACGAGGAACAGGGATCAGTAGTTGGATTCGAGGATATGTCGATTTCGTCCTCCGGACCAAGGTGCCGCACGACTTAGAAACTCGTCGGGACTCTGAAATATTTCCAGCGATACAAGTTATTCGCGCTTTTCTCGAAAACCAGCACGACGACCGATGTCGAACCATTAGAGTAAAACGTTGGCAATTGAACGAGGAACAGGGATCTGTAGTTGGATTCGAGGATATGTCGATTTTTGCCGCGGTCGAACCAAGATGCCGCACGACTTTGAAACTCGATGGGACTCTGAAATATTTCGCAGCGATCCAAGTTATTCGCGCTTTTCTCGAAAACCAGCACGACGACCGATGTCGAACCCTTATAGTAAAACGTTGGCAATTGAACGAGGAACAGGGATCAGTAGTTGGATTCGAGGATATGTCGATTTCGTCCTCCGGACCAAGGTGCCGCACGACTTAGAAACTCGTCGGGACTCTGAAATATTTCCAGCGATACAAGTTATTCGCGCTTTTCTCGAAAACCAGCACGACGACCGATGTCGAACCATTAGAGTAAAACGTTGGCAATTGAACGAGGAACAGGGATCTGTAGTTGGATTCGAGGATATGTCGATTTTTGCCGCGGTCGAACCAAGATGCCGCACGACTTTGAAACTCGACGGGACTCTGAAATATTTCGCAGCGATCCAAGTTATTCGCGCTTTTCTCGAAAACCAGCACGACGACCGATGTCGAACCCTTATAGTAAAACGTTGGCAATTGAACGAGGAACAGGGATCAGTAGTTGGATTCGAGGATATGTCGATTTCGTCCTCCGGACCAAGGTGCCGCACGACTTGGAAACTCGTCGGGACTCTGAAATATTTCCAGCGATACAAGTTATTCGCGCTTTTCTCGAAAACCAGCACGACGACCGATGTCGAACCATTAGAGTAAAACGTTGGCAATTGAACGAGGAACAGGGATCTGTAGTTGGATTCGAGGATATGTCGATTTTTGCCGCGGTCGAACCAAGATGCCGCACGACTTTGAAACTCGACGGGACTCTGAAATATTTCGCAGCGATCCAAGTTATTCGCGCTTTTCTCGAAAACCAGCACGACGACCGATGTCGAACCCTTATAGTAAAACGTTGGCAATTGAACGAGGAACAGGGATCAGTAGTTGGATTCGAGGATATGTCGATTTCGTCCTCCGGACCAAGGTGCCGCACGACTTAGAAACTCGTCGGGACTCTGAAATATTTCCAGCGATACAAGTTATTCGCGCTTTTCTCGAAAACCAGCACGACGACCGATGTCGAACCATTAGAGTAAAACGTTGGCAATTGAACGAGGAACAGGGATCTGTAGTTGGATTCGAGGATATGTCGATTTTTGCCGCGGTCGAACCAAGATGCCGCACGACTTTGAAACTCGACGGGACTCTGAAATATTTCGCAGCGATCCAAGTTATTCGCGCTTTTCTCGAAAACCAGCACGACGACCGATGTCGAACCCTTATAGTAAAACGTTGGCAATTGAACGAGGAACAGGGATCAGTAGTTGGATTCGAGGATATGTCGATTTCGTCCTCCGGACCAAGGTGCCGCACGACTTAGAAACTCGTCGGGACTCTGAAATATTTCCAGCGATACAAGTTATTCGCGCTTTTCTCGAAAACCAGCACGACGACCGATGTCGAACCATTAGAGTAAAACGTTGGCAATTGAACGAGGAACAGGGATCTGTAGTTGGATTCGAGGATATGTCGATTTTTGCCGCGGTCGAACCAAGATGCCGCACGACTTTGAAACTCGACGGGACTCTGAAATATTTCGCAGCGATCCAAGTTATTCGCGCTTTTCTCGAAAACCAGCACGACGACCGATGTCGAACCCTTATAGTAAAACGTTGGCAATTGAACGAGGAACAGGGATCAGTAGTTGGATTCGAGGATATGTCGATTTCGTCCTCCGGACCAAGGTGCCGCACGACTTAGAAACTCGTCGGGACTCTGAAATATTTCCAGCGATACAAGTTATTCGCGCTTTTCTCGAAAACCAGCACGACGACCGATGTCGAACCATTAGAGTAAAACGTTGGCAATTGAACGAGGAACAGGGATCTGTAGTTGGATTCGAGGATATGTCGATTTTTGCCGCGGTCGAACCAAGATGCCGCACGACTTTGAAACTCGACGGGACTCTGAAATATTTCGCAGCGATCCAAGTTATTCGCGCTTTTCTCGAAAACCAGCACGACGACCGATGTCGAACCCTTATAGTAAAACGTTGGCAATTGAACGAGGAACAGGGATCAGTAGTTGGATTCGAGGATATGTCGATTTCGTCCTCCGGACCAAGGTGCCGCACGACTTAGAAACTCGTCGGGACTCTGAAATATTTCCAGCGATACAAGTTATTCGCGCTTTTCTCGAAAACCAGCACGACGACCGATGTCGAACCATTAGAGTAAAACGTTGGCAATTGAACGAGGAACAGGGATCTGTAGTTGGATTCGAGGATATGTCGATTTTTGCCGCGGTCGAACCAAGATGCCGCACGACTTTGAAACTCGACGGGACTCTGAAATATGTCGCAGCGATCCAAGTTATTCGCGCTTTTCTCGAAAACCAGCACGACGACCGATGTCGAACCCTTATAGTAAAACGTTGGCAATTGAACGAGGAACAGGGATCAGTAGTTGGATTCGAGGATATGTCGATTTCGTCCTCCGGACCAAGGTGCCGCACGACTTAGAAACTCGTCGGGACTCTGAAATATTTCCAGCGATACAAGTTATTCGCGCTTTTCTCGAAAACCAGCACGACGACCGATGTCGAACCATTAGAGTAAAACGTTGGCAATTGAACGAGGAACAGGGATCTGTAGTTGGATTCGAGATATGTCGATTTTTGCCGCGGTCGAACCAAGATGCCGCACGACTTTGAAACTCGACGGGACTCTGAAATATTTCGCAGCGATCCAAGTTATTCGCGCTTTTCTCGAAAACCAGCACGACGACCGATGTCGAACCCTTATAGTAAAACGTTGGCAATTGAACGAGGAACAGGGATCAGTAGTTGGATTCGAGGATATGTCGATTTCGTCCTCCGGACCAAGGTGCCGCACGACTTGGAACCTCGTCGGGACTCTGAAATATTTCCAGCGATACAAGTTATTCGCGCTTTTCTCGAAAACCAGCACGACGACCGATGTCGAACCATTAGAGTAAAACGTTGGCAATTGAACGAGGAACAGGGATCTGTAGTTGGATTCGAGGATATGTCGATTTTTGCCGCGGTCGAACCAAGATGCCGCACGACTTTGAAACTCGACGGGACTCTGAAATATTTCGCAGCGATCCAAGTTATTCGCGCTTTTCTCGAAAACCAGCACGACGACCGATGTCGAACCCTTATAGTAAAACGTTGGCAATTGAACGAGGAACAGGGATCAGTAGTTGGATTCGAGGATATGTCGATTTCGTCCTCCGGACCAAGGTGCCGCACGACTTAGAAACTCGTCGGGACTCTGAAATATTTCCAGCGATACAAGTTATTCGCGCTTTTCTCGAAAACCAGCACGACGACCGATGTCGAACCATTAGAGTAAAACGTTGGCAATTGAACGAGGAAGAGGGATCTGTAGTTGGATTCGAGGATATGTCGATTTTTGCCGCGGTCGAACCAAGATGCCGCACGACTTTGAAACTCGACGGGACTCTGAAATATTTCGCAGCGATCCAAGTTATTCGCGCTTTTCTCGAAAACCAGCACGACGACCGATGTCGAACCCTTATAGTAAAACGTTGGCAATTGAACGAGGAACAGGGATCAGTAGTTGGATTCGAGGATATGTCGATTTCGTCCTCCGGACCAAGGTGCCGCACGACTTAGAAACTCGTCGGGACTCTGAAATATTTCCAGCGATACAAGTTATTCGCGCTTTTCTCGAAAACCAGCACGACGACCGATGTCGAACCATTAGAGTAAAACGTTGGCAATTGAACGAGGAACAGGGATCTGTAGTTGGATTCGAGGATATGTCGATTTTTGCCGCGGTCGAACCAAGATGCCGCACGACTTTGAAACTCGACGGGACTCTGAAATATTTCGCAGCGATCCAAGTTATTCGCGCTTTTCTCGAAAACCAGCACGACGACCGATGTCGAACCCTTATAGTAAAACGTTGGCAATTGAACGAGGAACAGGGATCAGTAGTTGGATTCGAGGATATGTCGATTTCGTCCTCCGGACCAAGGTGCCGCACGACTTAGAAACTCGTCGGGACTCTGAAATATTTCCAGCGATACAAGTTATTCGCGCTTTTCTCGAAAACCAGCACGACGACCGATGTCGAACCATTAGAGTAAAACGTTGGCAATTGAACGAGGAACAGGGATCTGTAGTTGGATTCGAGGATATGTCGATTTTTGCCGCGGTCGAACCAAGATGCCGCACGACTTTGAAACTCGACGGGACTCTGAAATATTTCGCAGCGATCCAAGTTATTCGCGCTTTTCTCGAAAACCAGCACGACGACCGATGTCGAACCCTTATAGTAAAACGTTGGCAATTGAACGAGGAACAGGGATCAGTAGTTGGATTCGAGGATATGTCGATTTCGTCCTCCGGACCAAGGTGCCGCACGACTTAGAAACTCGTCGGGACTCTGAAATATTTCCAGCGATACAAGTTATTCGCGCTTTTCTCGAAAACCAGCACGACGACCGATGTCGAACCATTAGAGTAAAACGTTGGCAATTGAACGAGGAACAGGGATCTGTAGTTGGATTCGAGGATATGTCGATTTTTGCCGCGGTCGAACCAAGATGCCGCACGACTTTGAAACTCGACGGGACTCTGAAATATTTCGCAGCGATCCAAGTTATTCGCGCTTTTCTCGAAAACCAGCACGACGACCGATGTCGAACCCTTATAGTAAAACGTTGGCAATTGAACGAGGAACAGGGATCAGTAGTTGGATTCGAGGATATGTCGATTTCGTCCTCCGGACCAAGGTGCCGCACGACTTAGAAACTCGTCGGGACTCTGAAATATTTCCAGCGATACAAGTTATTCGCGCTTTTCTCGAAAACCAGCACGACGACCGATGTCGAACCATTAGAGTAAAACGTTGGCAATTGAACGAGGAACAGGGATCTGTAGTTGGATTCGAGGATATGTCGATTTTTGCCGCGGTCGAACCAAGATGCCGCACGACTTTGAAACTCGACGGGACTCTGAAATATTTCGCAGCGATCCAAGTTATTCGCGCTTTTCTCGAAAACCAGCACGACGACCGATGTCGAACCCTTATAGTAAAACGTTGGCAATTGAACGAGGAACAGGGATCAGTAGTTGGATTCGAGGATATGTCGATTTCGTCCTCCGGACCAAGGTGCCGCACGACTTAGAAACTCGTCGGGACTCTGAAATATTTCCAGCGATACAAGTTATTCGCGCTTTTCTCGAAAACCAGCACGACGACCGATGTCGAACCATTAGAGTAAAACGTTGGCAATTGAACGAGGAACAGGGATCTGTAGTTGGATTCGAGGATATGTCGATTTTTGCCGCGGTCGAACCAAGATGCCGCACGACTTTGAAACTCGACGGGACTCTGAAATATTTCGCAGCGATCCAAGTTATTCGCGCTTTTCTCGAAAACCAGCACGACGACCGATGTCGAACCCTTATAGTAAAACGTTGGCAATTGAACGAGGAACAGGGATCAGTAGTTGGATTCGAGGATATGTCGATTTCGTCCTCCGGACCAAGGTGCCGCACGACTTAGAAACTCGTCGGGACTCTGAAATATTTCCAGCGATACAAGTTATTCGCGCTTTTCTCGAAAACCAGCACGACGACCGATGTCGAACCATTAGAGTAAAACGTTGGCAATTGAACGAGGAACAGGGATCTGTAGTTGGATTCGAGGATATGTCGATTTTTGCCGCGGTCGAACCAAGATGCCGCACGACTTTGAAACTCGACGGGACTCTGAAATATTTCGCAGCGATCCAAGTTATTCGCGCTTTTCTCGAAAACCAGCACGACGACCGATGTCGAACCCTTATAGTAAAACGTTGGCAATTGAACGAGGAACAGGGATCAGTAGTTGGATTCGAGGATATGTCGATTTCGTCCTCCGGACCAAGGTGCCGCACGACTTAGAAACTCGTCGGGACTCTGAAATATTTCCAGCGATACAAGTTATTCGCGCTTTTCTCGAAAACCAGCACGACGACCGATGTCGAACCATTAGAGTAAAACGTTGGCAATTGAACGAGGAACAGGGATCTGTAGTTGGATTCGAGGATATGTCGATTTTTGCCGCGGTCGAACCAAGATGCCGCACGACTTTGAAACTCGACGGGACTCTGAAATATTTCGCAGCGATCCAAGTTATTCGCGCTTTTCTCGAAAACCAGCACGACGACCGATGTCGAACCCTTATAGTAAAACGTTGGCAATTGAACGAGGAACAGGGATCAGTAGTTGGATTCGAGGATATGTCGATTTCGTCCTCCGGACCAAGGTGCCGCACGACTTAGAAACTCGTCGGGACTCTGAAATATTTCCAGCGATACAAGTTATTCGCGCTTTTCTCGAAAACCAGCACGACGACCGATGTCGAACCATTAGAGTAAAACGTTGGCAATTGAACGAGGAACAGGGATCTGTAGTTGGATTCGAGGATATGTCGATTTTTGCCGCGGTCGAACCAAGATGCCGCACGACTTTGAAACTCGACGGGACTCTGAAATATTTCGCAGCGATCCAAGTTATTCGCGCTTTTCTCGAAAACCAGCACGACGACCGATGTCGAACCCTTATAGTAAAACGTTGGCAATTGAACGAGGAACAGGGATCAGTAGTTGGATTCGAGGATATGTCGATTTCGTCCTCCGGACCAAGGTGCCGCACGACTTAGAAACTCGTCGGGACTCTGAAATATTTCCAGCGATACAAGTTATTCGCGCTTTTCTCGAAAACCAGCACGACGACCGATGTCGAACCATTAGAGTAAAACGTTGGCAATTGAACGAGGAACAGGGATCTGTAGTTGGATTCGAGGATATGTCGATTTTTGCCGCGGTCGAACCAAGATGCCGCACGACTTTGAAACTCGACGGGACTCTGAAATATTTCGCAGCGATCCAAGTTATTCGCGCTTTTCTCGAAAACCAGCACGACGACCGATGTCGAACCCTTATAGTAAAACGTTGGCAATTGAACGAGGAACAGGGATCAGTAGTTGGATTCGAGGATATGTCGATTTCGTCCTCCGGACCAAGGTGCCGCACGACTTAGAAACTCGTCGGGACTCTGAAATATTTCCAGCGATACAAGTTATTCGCGCTTTTCTCGAAAACCAGCACGACGACCGATGTCGAACCATTAGAGTAAAACGTTGGCAATTGAACGAGGAACAGGGATCTGTAGTTGGATTCGAGGATATGTCGATTTTTGCCGCGGTCGAACCAAGATGCCGCACGACTTTGAAACTCGACGGGACTCTGAAATATTTCGCAGCGATCCAAGTTATTCGCGCTTTTCTCGAAAACCAGCACGACGACCGATGTCGAACCCTTATAGTAAAACGTTGGCAATTGAACGAGGAACAGGGATCAGTAGTTGGATTCGAGGATATGTCGATTTCGTCCTCCGGACCAAGGTGCCGCACGACTTAGAAACTCGTCGGGACTCTGAAATATTTCCAGCGATACAAGTTATTCGCGCTTTTCTCGAAAACCAGCACGACGACCGATGTCGAACCATTAGAGTAAAACGTTGGCAATTGAACGAGGAACAGGGATCTGTAGTTGGATTCGAGGATATGTCGATTTTTGCCGCGGTCGAACCAAGATGCCGCACGACTTTGAAACTCGACGGGACTCTGAAATATTTCGCAGCGATCCAAGTTATTCGCGCTTTTCTCGAAAACCAGCACGACGACCGATGTCGAACCCTTATAGTAAAACGTTGGCAATTGAACGAGGAACAGGGATCAGTAGTTGGATTCGAGGATATGTCGATTTCGTCCTCCGGACCAAGGTGCCGCACGACTTAGAAACTCGTCGGGACTCTGAAATATTTCCAGCGATACAAGTTATTCGCGCTTTTCTCGAAAACCAGCACGACGACCGATGTCGAACCATTAGAGTAAAACGTTGGCAATTGAACGAGGAACAGGGATCTGTAGTTGGATTCGAGGATATGTCGATTTTTGCCGCGGTCGAACCAAGATGCCGCACGACTTTGAAACTCGACGGGACTCTGAAATATTTCGCAGCGATCCAAGTTATTCGCGCTTTTCTCGAAAACCAGCACGACGACCGATGTCGAACCCTTATAGTAAAACGTTGGCAATTGAACGAGGAACAGGGATCAGTAGTTGGATTCGAGGATATGTCGATTTCGTCCTCCGGACCAAGGTGCCGCACGACTTGGAAACTCGTCGGGACTCTGAAATATTTCCAGCGATACAAGTTATTCGCGCTTTTCTCGAAAACCAGCACGACGACCGATGTCGAACCATTAGAGTAAAACGTTGGCAATTGAACGAGGAACAGGGATCTGTAGTTGGATTCGAGGATATGTCGATTTTTGCCGCGGTCGAACCAAGATGCCGCACGACTTTGAAACTCGACGGGACTCTGAAATATTTCGCAGCGATCCAAGTTATTCGCGCTTTTCTCGAAAACCAGCACGACGACCGATGTCGAACCCTTATAGTAAAACGTTGGCAATTGAACGAGGAACAGGGATCAGTAGTTGGATTCGAGGATATGTCGATTTCGTCCTCCGGACCAAGGTGCCGCACGACTTGGAAACTCGTCGGGACTCTGAAATATTTCCAGCGATACAAGTTATTCGCGCTTTTCTCGAAAACCAGCACGACGACCGATGTCGAACCATTAGAGTAAAACGTTGGCAATTGAACGAGGAACAGGGATCTGTAGTTGGATTCGAGGATATGTCGATTTTTGCCGCGGTCGAACCAAGATGCCGCACGACTTTGAAACTCGACGGGACTCTGAAATATTTCGCAGCGATCCAAGTTATTCGCGCTTTTCTCGAAAACCAGCACGACGACCGATGTCGAACCCTTATAGTAAAACGTTGGCAATTGAACGAGGAACAGGGATCAGTAGTTGGATTCGAGGATATGTCGATTTCGTCCTCCGGACCAAGGTGCCGCACGACTTAGAATCTCGTCGGGACTCTGAAATATTTCCAGCGATACAAGTTATTCGCGCTTTTCTCGAAAACCAGCACGACGACCGATGTCGAACCATTAGAGTAAAACGTTGGCAATTGAACGAGGAACAGGGATCTGTAGTTGGATTCGAGGATATGTCGATTTTTGCCGCGGTCGAACCAAGATGCCGCACGACTTTGAAACTCGACGGGACTCTGAAATATTTCGCAGCGATCCAAGTTATTCGCGCTTTTCTCGAAAACCAGCACGACGACCGATGTCGAACCCTTATAGTAAAACGTTGGCAATTGAACGAGGAACAGGGATCAGTAGTTGGATTCGAGGATATGTCGATTTCGTCCTCCGGACCAAGGTGCCGCACGACTTAGAAACTCGTCGGGACTCTGAAATATTTCCAGCGATACAAGTTATTCGCGCTTTTCTCGAAAACCAGCACGACGACCGATGTCGAACCATTAGAGTAAAACGTTGGCAATTGAACGAGGAACAGGGATCTGTAGTTGGATTCGAGGATATGTCGATTTTTGCCGCGGTCGAACCAAGATGCCGCACGACTTTGAAACTCGACGGGACTCTGAAATATTTCGCAGCGATCCAAGTTATTCGCGCTTTTCTCGAAAACCAGCACGACGACCGATGTCGAACCCTTATAGTAAAACGTTGGCAATTGAACGAGGAACAGGGATCAGTAGTTGGATTCGAGGATATGTCGATTTCGTCCTCCGGACCAAGGTGCCGCACGACTTAGAAACTCGTCGGGACTCTGAAATATTTCCAGCGATACAAGTTATTCGCGCTTTTCTCGAAAACCAGCACGACGACCGATGTCGAACCATTAGAGTAAAACGTTGGCAATTGAACGAGGAACAGGGATCTGTAGTTGGATTCGAGGATATGTCGATTTTTGCCGCGGTCGAACCAAGATGCCGCACGACTTTGAAACTCGACGGGACTCTGAAATATTTCGCAGCGATCCAAGTTATTCGCGCTTTTCTCGAAAACCAGCACGACGACCGATGTCGAACCCTTATAGTAAAACGTTGGCAATTGAACGAGGAACAGGGATCAGTAGTTGGATTCGAGGATATGTCGATTTCGTCCTCCGGACCAAGGTGCCGCACGACTTGGAAACTCGTCGGGACTCTGAAATATTTCCAGCGATACAAGTTATTCGCGCTTTTCTCGAAAACCAGCACGACGACCGATGTCGAACCATTAGAGTAAAACGTTGGCAATTGAACGAGGAACAGGGATCTGTAGTTGGATTCGAGGATATGTCGATTTTTGCCGCGGTCGAACCAAGATGCCGCACGACTTTGAAACTCGACGGGACTCTGAAATATTTCGCAGCGATCCAAGTTATTCGCGCTTTTCTCGAAAACCAGCACGACGACCGATGTCGAACCCTTATAGTAAAACGTTGGCAATTGAACGAGGAACAGGGATCAGTAGTTGGATTCGAGGATATGTCGATTTCGTCCTACGGACCAAGGTGCCGCACGACTTAGAAACTCGTCGGGACTCTGAAATATTTCCAGCGATACAAGTTATTCGCGCTTTTCTCGAAAACCAGCACGACGACCGATGTCGAACCATTAGAGTAAAACGTTGGCAATTGAACGAGGAACAGGGATCTGTAGTTGGATTCGAGGATATGTCGATTTTTGCCGCGGTCGAACCAAGATGCCGCACGACTTTGAAACTCGACGGGACTCTGAAATATTTCGCAGCGATCCAAGTTATTCGCGCTTTTCTCGAAAACCAGCACGACGACCGATGTCGAACCCTTATAGTAAAACGTTGGCAATTGAACGAGGAACAGGGATCAGTAGTTGGATTCGAGGATATGTCGATTTCGTCCTCCGGACCAAGGTGCCGCACGACTTGGAAACTCGTCGGGACTCTGAAATATTTCCAGCGATACAAGTTATTCGCGCTTTTCTCGAAAACCAGCACGACGACCGATGTCGAACCATTAGAGTAAAACGTTGGCAATTGAACGAGGAACAGGGATCTGTAGTTGGATTCGAGGATATGTCGATTTTTGCCGCGGTCGAACCAAGATGCCGCACGACTTTGAAACTCGACGGGACTCTGAAATATTTCGCAGCGATCCAAGTTATTCGCGCTTTTCTCGAAAACCAGCACGACGACCGATGTCGAACCCTTATAGTAAAACGTTGGCAATTGAACGAGGAACAGGGATCAGTAGTTGGATTCGAGGATATGTCGATTTCGTCCTCCGGACCAAGGTGCCGCACGACTTAGAAACTCGTCGGGACTCTGAAATATTTCCAGCGATACAAGTTATTCGCGCTTTTCTCGAAAACCAGCACGACGACCGATGTCGAACCATTAGAGTAAAACGTTGGCAATTGAACGAGGAACAGGGATCTGTAGTTGGATTCGAGGATATGTCGATTTTTGCCGCGGTCGAACCAAGATGCCGCACGACTTTGAAACTCGACGGGACTCTGAAATATTTCGCAGCGATCCAAGTTATTCGCGCTTTTCTCGAAAACCAGCACGACGACCGATGTCGAACCCTTATAGTAAAACGTTGGCAATTGAACGAGGAACAGGGATCAGTAGTTGGATTCGAGGATATGTCGATTTCGTCCTCCGGACCAAGGTGCCGCACGACTTAGAAACTCGTCGGGACTCTGAAATATTTCCAGCGATACAAGTTATTCGCGCTTTTCTCGAAAACCAGCACGACGACCGATGTCGAACCATTAGAGTAAAACGTTGGCAATTGAACGAGGAACAGGGATCTGTAGTTGGATTCGAGGATATGTCGATTTTTGCCGCGGTCGAACCAAGATGCCGCACGACTTTGAAACTCGACGGGACTCTGAAATATTTCGCAGCGATCCAAGTTATTCGCGCTTTTCTCGAAAACCAGCACGACGACCGATGTCGAACCCTTATAGTAAAACGTTGGCAATTGAACGAGGAACAGGGATCAGTAGTTGGATTCGAGGATATGTCGATTTCGTCCTCCGGACCAAGGTGCCGCACGACTTAGAAACTCGTCGGGACTCTGAAATATTTCCAGCGATACAAGTTATTCGCGCTTTTCTCGAAAACCAGCACGACGACCGATGTCGAACCATTAGAGTAAAACGTTGGCAATTGAACGAGGAACGGGGATCTGTAGTTGGATTCGAGGATATGTCGATTTTTGCCGCGGTCGAACCAAGATGCCGCACGACTTTGAAACTCGACGGGACTCTGAAATATTTCGCAGCGATCCAAGTTATTCGCGCTTTTCTCGAAAACCAGCACGACGACCGATGTCGAACCCTTATAGTAAAACGTTGGCAATTGAACGAGGAACAGGGATCAGTAGTTGGATTCGAGGATATGTCGATTTCGTCCTCCGGACCAAGGTGCCGCACGACTTAGAAACTCGTCGGGACTCTGAAATATTTCCAGCGATACAAGTTATTCGCGCTTTTCTCGAAAACCAGCACGACGACCGATGTCGAACCATTAGAGTAAAACGTTGGCAATTGAACGAGGAACAGGGATCTGTAGTTGGATTCGAGGATATGTCGATTTTTGCCGCGGTCGAACCAAGATGCCGCACGACTTTGAAACTCGACGGGACTCTGAAATATTTCGCAGCGATCCAAGTTATTCGCGCTTTTCTCGAAAACCAGCACGACGACCGATGTCGAACCCTTATAGTAAAACGTTGGCAATTGAACGAGGAACAGGGATCAGTAGTTGGATTCGAGGATATGTCGATTTCGTCCTCCGGACCAAGGTGCCGCACGACTTAGAAACTCGTCGGGACTCTGAAATATTTCCAGCGATACAAGTTATTCGCGCTTTTCTCGAAAACCAGCACGACGACCGATGTCGAACCATTAGAGTAAAACGTTGGCAATTGAACGAGGAACAGGGATCTGTAGTTGGATTCGAGGATATGTCGATTTTTGCCGCGGTCGAACCAAGATGCCGCACGACTTTGAAACTCGACGGGACTCTGAAATATTTCGCAGCGATCCAAGTTATTCGCGCTTTTCTCGAAAACCAGCACGACGACCGATGTCGAACCCTTATAGTAAAACGTTGGCAATTGAACGAGGAACAGGGATCAGTAGTTGGATTCGAGGATATGTCGATTTCGTCCTCCGGACCAAGGTGCCGCACGACTTGGAAACTCGTCGGGACTCTGAAATATTTCCAGCGATACAAGTTATTCGCGCTTTTCTCGAAAACCAGCACGACGACCGATGTCGAACCATTAGAGTAAAACGTTGGCAATTGAACGAGGAACAGGGATCTGTAGTTGGATTCGAGGATATGTCGATTTTTGCCGCGGTCGAACCAAGATGCCGCACGACTTTGAAACTCGACGGGACTCTGAAATATTTCGCAGCGATCCAAGTTATTCGCGCTTTTCTCGAAAACCAGCACGACGACCGATGTCGAACCCTTATAGTAAAACGTTGGCAATTGAACGAGGAACAGGGATCAGTAGTTGGATTCGAGGATATGTCGATTTCGTCCTCCGGACCAAGGTGCCGCACGACTTAGAAACTCGTCGGGACTCTGAAATATTTCCAGCGATACAAGTTATTCGCGCTTTTCTCGAAAACCAGCACGACGACCGATGTCGAACCATTAGAGTAAAACGTTGGCAATTGAACGAGGAACAGGGATCTGTAGTTGGATTCGAGGATATGTCGATTTTTGCCGCGGTCGAACCAAGATGCCGCACGACTTTGAAACTCGACGGGACTCTGAAATATTTCGCAGCGATCCAAGTTATTCGCGCTTTTCTCGAAAACCAGCACGACGACCGATGTCGAACCCTTATAGTAAAACGTTGGCAATTGAACGAGGAACAGGGATCAGTAGTTGGATTCGAGGATATGTCGATTTCGTCCTCCGGACCAAGGTGCCGCACGACTTAGAAACTCGTCGGGACTCTGAAATATTTCCAGCGATACAAGTTATTCGCGCTTTTCTCGAAAACCAGCACGACGACCGATGTCGAACCATTAGAGTAAAACGTTGGCAATTGAACGAGGAACAGGGATCTGTAGTTGGATTCGAGGATATGTCGATTTTTGCCGCGGTCGAACCAAGATGCCGCACGACTTTGAAACTCGACGGGACTCTGAAATATTTCGCAGCGATCCAAGTTATTCGCGCTTTTCTCGAAAACCAGCACGACGACCGATGTCGAACCCTTATAGTAAAACGTTGGCAATTGAACGAGGAACAGGGATCAGTAGTTGGATTCGAGGATATGTCGATTTCGTCCTCCGGACCAAGGTGCCGCACGACTTAGAAACTCGTCGGGACTCTGAAATATTTCCAGCGATACAAGTTATTCGCGCTTTTCTCGAAAACCAGCACGACGACCGATGTCGAACCATTAGAGTAAAACGTTGGCAATTGAACGAGGAACAGGGATCTGTAGTTGGATTCGAGGATATGTCGATTTTTGCCGCGGTCGAACCAAGATGCCGCACGACTTTGAAACTCGACGGGACTCTGAAATATTTCGCAGCGATCCAAGTTATTCGCGCTTTTCTCGAAAACCAGCACGACGACCGATGTCGAACCCTTATAGTAAAACGTTGGCAATTGAACGAGGAACAGGGATCAGTAGTTGGATTCGAGGATATGTCGATTTCGTCCTCCGGACCAAGGTGCCGCACGACTTAGAAACTCGTCGGGACTCTGAAATATTTCCAGCGATACAAGTTATTCGCGCTTTTCTCGAAAACCAGCACGACGACCGATGTCGAACCATTAGAGTAAAACGTTGGCAATTGAACGAGGAACAGGGATCTGTAGTTGGATTCGAGGATATGTCGATTTTTGCCGCGGTCGAACCAAGATGCCGCACGACTTTGAAACTCGACGGGACTCTGAAATATTTCGCAGCGATCCAAGTTATTCGCGCTTTTCTCGAAAACCAGCACGACGACCGATGTCGAACCCTTATAGTAAAACGTTGGCAATTGAACGAGGAACAGGGATCAGTAGTTGGATTCGAGGATATGTCGATTTCGTCCTCCGGACCAAGGTGCCGCACGACTTAGAAACTCGTCGGGACTCTGAAATATTTCCAGCGATACAAGTTATTCGCGCTTTTCTCGAAAACCAGCACGACGACCGATGTCGAACCATTAGAGTAAAACGTTGGCAATTGAACGAGGAACAGGGATCTGTAGTTGGATTCGAGGATATGTCGATTTTTGCCGCGGTCGAACCAAGATGCCGCACGACTTTGAAACTCGACGGGACTCTGAAATATTTCGCAGCGATCCAAGTTATTCGCGCTTTTCTCGAAAACCAGCACGACGACCGATGTCGAACCCTTATAGTAAAACGTTGGCAATTGAACGAGGAACAGGGATCAGTAGTTGGATTCGAGGATATGTCGATTTCGTCCTCCGGACCAAGGTGCCGCACGACTTAGAAACTCGTCGGGACTCTGAAATATTTCCAGCGATACAAGTTATTCGCGCTTTTCTCGAAAACCAGCACGACGACCGATGTCGAACCATTAGAGTAAAACGTTGGCAATTGAACGAGGAACAGGGATCTGTAGTTGGATTCGAGGATATGTCGATTTTTGCCGCGGTCGAACCAAGATGCCGCACGACTTTGAAACTCGACGGGACTCTGAAATATTTCGCAGCGATCCAAGTTATTCGCGCTTTTCTCGAAAACCAGCACGACGACCGATGTCGAACCCTTATAGTAAAACGTTGGCAATTGAACGAGGAACAGGGATCAGTAGTTGGATTCGAGGATATGTCGATTTCGTCCTCCGGACCAAGGTGCCGCACGACTTAGAAACTCGTCGGGACTCTGAAATATTTCCAGCGATACAAGTTATTCGCGCTTTTCTCGAAAACCAGCACGACGACCGATGTCGAACCATTAGAGTAAAACGTTGGCAATTGAACGAGGAACAGGGATCTGTAGTTGGATTCGAGGATATGTCGATTTTTGCCGCGGTCGAACCAAGATGCCGCACGACTTTGAAACTCGACGGGACTCTGAAATATTTCGCAGCGATCCAAGTTATTCGCGCTTTTCTCGAAAACCAGCACGACGACCGATGTCGAACCCTTATAGTAAAACGTTGGCAATTGAACGAGGAACAGGGATCAGTAGTTGGATTCGAGGATATGTCGATTTCGTCCTCCGGACCAAGGTGCCGCACGACTTAGAAACTCGTCGGGACTCTGAAATATTTCCAGCGATACAAGTTATTCGCGCTTTTCTCGAAAACCAGCACGACGACCGATGTCGAACCATTAGAGTAAAACGTTGGCAATTGAACGAGGAACAGGGATCTGTAGTTGGATTCGAGGATATGTCGATTTTTGCCGCGGTCGAACCAAGATGCCGCACGACTTTGAAACTCGACGGGACTCTGAAATATTTCGCAGCGATCCAAGTTATTCGCGCTTTTCTCGAAAACCAGCACGACGACCGATGTCGAACCCTTATAGTAAAACGTTGGCAATTGAACGAGGAACAGGGATCAGTAGTTGGATTCGAGGATATGTCGATTTCGTCCTCCGGACCAAGGTGCCGCACGACTTAGAAACTCGTCGGGACTCTGAAATATTTCCAGCGATACAAGTTATTCGCGCTTTTCTCGAAAACCAGCACGACGACCGATGTCGAACCATTAGAGTAAAACGTTGGCAATTGAACGAGGAACAGGGATCTGTAGTTGGATTCGAGGATATGTCGATTTTTGCCGCGGTCGAACCAAGATGCCGCACGACTTTGAAACTCGACGGGACTCTGAAATATTTCGCAGCGATCCAAGTTATTCGCGCTTTTCTCGAAAACCAGCACGACGACCGATGTCGAACCCTTATAGTAAAACGTTGGCAATTGAACGAGGAACAGGGATCAGTAGTTGGATTCGAGGATATGTCGATTTCGTCCTCCGGACCAAGGTGCCGCACGACTTGGAAACTCGTCGGGACTCTGAAATATTTCCAGCGATACAAGTTATTCGCGCTTTTCTCGAAAACCAGCACGACGACCGATGGCGAACCATTAGAGTAAAACGTTGGCAATTGAACGAGGAACAGGGATCTGTAGTTGGATTCGAGGATATGTCGATTTTTGCCGCGGTCGAACCAAGATGCCGCACGACTTTGAAACTCGACGGGACTCTGAAATATTTCGCAGCGATCCAAGTTATTCGCGCTTTTCTCGAAAACCAGCACGACGACCGATGTCGAACCCTTATAGTAAAACGTTGGCAATTGAACGAGGAACAGGGATCAGTAGTTGGATTCGAGGATATGTCGATTTCGTCCTCCGGACCAAGGTGCCGCACGACTTAGAAACTCGTCGGGACTCTGAAATATTTCCAGCGATACAAGTTATTCGCGCTTTTCTCGAAAACCAGCACGACGACCGATGTCGAACCATTAGAGTAAAACGTTGGCAATTGAACGAGGAACAGGGATCTGTAGTTGGATTCGAGGATATGTCGATTTTTGCCGCGGTCGAACCAAGATGCCGCACGACTTTGAAACTCGACGGGACTCTGAAATATTTCGCAGCGATCCAAGTTATTCGCGCTTTTCTCGAAAACCAGCACGACGACCGATGTCGAACCCTTATAGTAAAACGTTGGCAATTGAACGAGGAACAGGGATCAGTAGTTGGATTCGAGGATATGTCGATTTCGTCCTCCGGACCAAGGTGCCGCACGACTTAGAAACTCGTCGGGACTCTGAAATATTTCCAGCGATACAAGTTATTCGCGCTTTTCTCGAAAACCAGCACGACGACCGATGTCGAACCATTAGAGTAAAACGTTGGCAATTGAACGAGGAACAGGGATCTGTAGTTGGATTCGAGGATATGTCGATTTTTGCCGCGGTCGAACCAAGATGCCGCACGACTTTGAAACTCGACGGGACTCTGAAATATTTCGCAGCGATCCAAGTTATTCGCGCTTTTCTCGAAAACCAGCACGACGACCGATGTCGAACCCTTATAGTAAAACGTTGGCAATTGAACGAGGAACAGGGATCAGTAGTTGGATTCGAGGATATGTCGATTTCGTCCTCCGGACCAAGGTGCCGCACGACTTAGAAACTCGTCGGGACTCTGAAATATTTCCAGCGATACAAGTTATTCGCGCTTTTCTCGAAAACCAGCACGACGACCGATGTCGAACCATTAGAGTAAAACGTTGGCAATTGAACGAGGAACAGGGATCTGTAGTTGGATTCGAGGATATGTCGATTTTTGCCGCGGTCGAACCAAGATGCCGCACGACTTTGAAACTCGACGGGACTCTGAAATATTTCGCAGCGATCCAAGTTATTCGCGCTTTTCTCGAAAACCAGCACGACGACCGATGTCGAACCCTTATAGTAAAACGTTGGCAATTGAACGAGGAACAGGGATCAGTAGTTGGATTCGAGGATATGTCGATTTCGTCCTCCGGACCAAGGTGCCGCACGACTTAGAAACGCGTCGGGACTCTGAAATATTTCCAGCGATACAAGTTATTCGCGCTTTTCTCGAAAACCAGCACGACGACCGATGTCGAACCATTAGAGTAAAACGTTGGCAATTGAACGAGGAACAGGGATCTGTAGTTGGATTCGAGGATATGTCGATTTTTGCCGCGGTCGAACCAAGATGCCGCACGACTTTGAAACTCGACGGGACTCTGAAATATTTCGCAGCGATCCAAGTTATTCGCGCTTTTCTCGAAAACCAGCACGACGACCGATGTCGAACCCTTATAGTAAAACGTTGGCAATTGAACGAGGAACAGGGATCAGTAGTTGGATTCGAGGATATGTCGATTTCGTCCTCCGGACCAAGGTGCCGCACGACTTAGAAACTCGTCGGGACTCTGAAATATTTCCAGCGATACAAGTTATTCGCGCTTTTCTCGAAAACCAGCACGACGACCGATGTCGAACCATTAGAGTAAAACGTTGGCAATTGAACGAGGAACAGGGATCTGTAGTTGGATTCGAGGATATGTCGATTTTTGCCGCGGTCGAACCAAGATGCCGCACGACTTTGAAACTCGACGGGACTCTGAAATATTTCGCAGCGATCCAAGTTATTCGCGCTTTTCTCGAAAACCAGCACGACGACCGATGTCGAACCCTTATAGTAAAACGTTGGCAATTGAACGAGGAACAGGGATCAGTAGTTGGATTCGAGGATATGTCGATTTCGTCCTCCGGACCAAGGTGCCGCACGACTTGGAAACTCGTCGGGACTCTGAAATATTTCCAGCGATACAAGTTATTCGCGCTTTTCTCGAAAACCAGCACGACGACCGATGTCGAACCATTAGAGAAAAACGTTGGCAATTGAACGAGGAACAGGGATCTGTAGTTGGATTCGAGGATATGTCGATTTTTGCCGCGGTCGAACCAAGATGCCGCACGACTTTGAAACTCGACGGGACTCTGAAATATTTCGCAGCGATCCAAGTTATTCGCGCTTTTCTCGAAAACCAGCACGACGACCGATGTCGAACCCTTATAGTAAAACGTTGGCAATTGAACGAGGAACAGGGATCAGTAGTTGGATTCGAGGATATGTCGATTTCGTCCTCCGGACCAAGGTGCCGCACGACTTAGAAACTCGTCGGGACTCTGAAATATTTCCAGCGATACAAGTTATTCGCGCTTTTCTCGAAAACCAGCACGACGACCGATGTCGAACCATTAGAGTAAAACGTTGGCAATTGAACGAGGAACAGGGATCTGTAGTTGGATTCGAGGATATGTCGATTTTTGCCGCGGTCGAACCAAGATGCCGCACGACTTTGAAACTCGACGGGACTCTGAAATATTTCGCAGCGATCCAAGTTATTCGCGCTTTTCTCGAAAACCAGCACGACGACCGATGTCGAACCCTTATAGTAAAACGTTGGCAATTGAACGAGGAACAGGGATCAGTAGTTGGATTCGAGGATATGTCGATTTCGTCCTCCGGACCAAGGTGCCGCACGACTTAGAAACTCGTCGGGACTCTGAAATATTTCCAGCGATACAAGTTATTCGCGCTTTTCTCGAAAACCAGCACGACGACCGATGTCGAACCATTAGAGTAAAACGTTGGCAATTGAACGAGGAACAGGGATCTGTAGTTGGATTCGAGGATATGTCGATTTTTGCCGCGGTCGAACCAAGATGCCGCACGACTTTGAAACTCGACGGGACTCTGAAATATTTCGCAGCGATCCAAGTTATTCGCGCTTTTCTCGAAAACCAGCACGACGACCGATGTCGAACCCTTATAGTAAAACGTTGGCAATTGAACGAGGAACAGGGATCAGTAGTTGGATTCGAGGATATGTCGATTTCGTCCTCCGGACCAAGGTGCCGCACGACTTGGAAACTCGTCGGGACTCTGAAATATTTCCAGCGATACAAGTTATTCGCGCTTTTCTCGAAAACCAGCACGACGACCGATGTCGAACCATTAGAGTAAAACGTTGGCAATTGAACGAGGAACAGGGATCTGTAGTTGGATTCGAGGATATGTCGATTTTTGCCGCGGTCGAACCAAGATGCCGCACGACTTTGAAACTCGACGAGACTCTGAAATATTTCGCAGCGATCCAAGTTATTCGCGCTTTTCTCGAAAACCAGCACGACGACCGATGTCGAACCCTTATAGTAAAACGTTGGCAATTGAACGAGGAACAGGGATCAGTAGTTGGATTCGAGGATATGTCGATTTCGTCCTCCGGACCAAGGTGCCGCACGACTTAGAAACTCGTCGGGACTCTGAAATATTTCCAGCGATACAAGTTATTCGCGCTTTTCTCGAAAACCAGCACGACGACCGATGTCGAACCATTAGAGTAAAACGTTGGCAATTGAACGAGGAACAGGGATCTGTAGTTGGATTCGAGGATATGTCGATTTTTGCCGCGGTCGAACCAAGATGCCGCACGACTTTGAAACTCGACGGGACTCTGAAATATTTCGCAGCGATCCAAGTTATTCGCGCTTTTCTCGAAAACCAGCACGACGACCGATGTCGAACCCTTATAGTAAAACGTTGGCAATTGAACGAGGAACAGGGATCAGTAGTTGGATTCGAGGATATGTCGATTTCGTCCTCCGGACCAAGGTGCCGCACGACTTAGAAACTCGTCGGGACTCTGAAATATTTCCAGCGATACAAGTTATTCGCGCTTTTCTCGAAAACCAGCACGACGACCGATGTCGAACCATTAGAGTAAAACGTTGGCAATTGAACGAGGAACAGGGATCTGTAGTTGGATTCGAGGATATGTCGATTTTTGCCACGGTCGAACCAAGATGCCGCACGACTTTGAAACTCGACGGGACTCTGAAATATTTCGCAGCGATCCAAGTTATTCGCGCTTTTCTCGAAAACCAGCACGACGACCGATGTCGAACCCTTATAGTAAAACGTTGGCAATTGAACGAGGAACAGGGATCAGTAGTTGGATTCGAGGATATGTCGATTTCGTCCTCCGGACCAAGGTGCCGCACGACTTAGAAACTCGTCGGGACTCTGAAATATTTCCAGCGATACAAGTTATTCGCGCTTTTCTCGAAAACCAGCACGACGACCGATGTCGAACCATTAGAGTAAAACGTTGGCAATTGAACGAGGAACAGGGATCTGTAGTTGGATTCGAGGATATGTCGATTTTTGCCGCGGTCGAACCAAGATGCCGCACGACTTTGAAACTCGACGGGACTCTGAAATATTTCGCAGCGATCCAAGTTATTCGCGCTTTTCTCGAAAACCAGCACGACGACCGATGTCGAACCCTTATAGTAAAACGTTGGCAATTGAACGAGGAACAGGGATCAGTAGTTGGATTCGAGGATATGTCGATTTCGTCCTCCGGACCAAGGTGCCGCACGACTTGGAAACTCGTCGGGACTCTGAAATATTTCCAGCGATACAAGTTATTCGCGCTTTTCTCGAAAACCAGCACGACGACCGATGTCGAACCATTAGAGTAAAACGTTGGCAATTGAACGAGGAACAGGGATCTGTAGTTGGATTCGAGGATATGTCGATTTTTGCCGCGGTCGAACCAAGATGCCGCACGACTTTGAAACTCGACGGGACTCTGAAATATTTCGCAGCGATCCAAGTTATTCGCGCTTTTCTCGAAAACCAGCACGACGACCGATGTCGAACCCTTATAGTAAAACGTTGGCAATTGAACGAGGAACAGGGATCAGTAGTTGGATTCGAGGATATGTCGATTTCGTCCTCCGGACCAAGGTGCCGCACGACTTAGAAACTCGTCGGGACTCTGAAATATTTCCAGCGATACAAGTTATTCGCGCTTTTCTCGAAAACCAGCACGACGACCGATGTCGAACCATTAGAGTAAAACGTTGGCAATTGAACGAGGAACAGGGATCTGTAGTTGGATTCGAGGATATGTCGATTTTTGCCGCGGTCGAACCAAGATGCCGCACGACTTTGAAACTCGACGGGACTCTGAAATATTTCGCAGCGATCCAAGTTATTCGCGCTTTTCTCGAAAACCAGCACGACGACCGATGTCGAACCCTTATAGTAAAACGTTGGCAATTGAACGAGGAACAGGGATCAGTAGTTGGATTCGAGGATATGTCGATTTCGTCCTCCGGACCAAGGTGCCGCACGACTTAGAAACTCGTCGGGACTCTGAAATATTTCCAGCGATACAAGTTATTCGCGCTTTTCTCGAAAACCAGCACGACGACCGATGTCGAACCATTAGAGTAAAACGTTGGCAATTGAACGAGGAACAGGGATCTGTAGTTGGATTCGAGGATATGTCGATTTTTGCCGCGGTCGAACCAAGATGCCGCACGACTTTGAAACTCGACGGGACTCTGAAATATTTCGCAGCGATCCAAGTTATTCGCGCTTTTCTCGAAAACCAGCACGACGACCGATGTCGAACCCTTATAGTAAAACGTTGGCAATTGAACGAGGAACAGGGATCAGTAGTTGGATTCGAGGATATGTCGATTTCGTCCTCCGGACCAAGGTGCCGCACGACTTAGAAACTCGTCGGGACTCTGAAATATTTCCAGCGATACAAGTTATTCGCGCTTTTCTCGAAAACCAGCACGACGACCGATGTCGAACCATTAGAGTAAAACGTTGGCAATTGAACGAGGAACAGGGATCTGTAGTTGGATTCGAGGATATGTCGATTTTTGCCGCGGTCGAACCAAGATGCCGCACGACTTTGAAACTCGACGGGACTCTGAAATATTTCGCAGCGATCCAAGTTATTCGCGCTTTTCTCGAAAACCAGCACGACGACCGATGTCGAACCCTTATAGTAAAACGTTGGCAATTGAACGAGGAACAGGGATCAGTAGTTGGATTCGAGGATATGTCGATTTCGTCCTCCGGACCAAGGTGCCGCACGACTTAGAAACTCGTCGGGACTCTGAAATATTTCCAGCGATACAAGTTATTCGCGCTTTTCTCGAAAACCAGCACGACGACCGATGTCGAACCATTAGAGTAAAACGTTGGCAATTGAACGAGGAACAGGGATCTGTAGTTGGATTCGAGGATATGTCGATTTTTGCCGCGGTCGAACCAAGATGCCGCACGACTTTGAAACTCGACGGGACTCTGAAATATTTCGCAGCGATCCAAGTTATTCGCGCTTTTCTCGAAAACCAGCACGACGACCGATGTCGAACCCTTATAGTAAAACGTTGGCAATTGAACGAGGAACAGGGATCAGTAGTTGGATTCGAGGATATGTCGATTTCGTCCTCCGGACCAAGGTGCCGCACGACTTAGAAACTCGTCGGGACTCTGAAATATTTCCAGCGATACAAGTTATTCGCGCTTTTCTCGAAAACCAGCACGACGACCGATGTCGAACCATTAGAGTAAAACGTTGGCAATTGAACGAGGAACAGGGATCTGTAGTTGGATTCGAGGATATGTCGATTTTTGCCGCGGTCGAACCAAGATGCCGCACGACTTTGAAACTCGACGGGACTCTGAAATATTTAGCAGCGATCCAAGTTATTCGCGCTTTTCTCGAAAACCAGCACGACGACCGATGTCGAACCCTTATAGTAAAACGTTGGCAATTGAACGAGGAACAGGGATCAGTAGTTGGATTCGAGGATATGTCGATTTCGTCCTCCGGACCAAGGTGCCGCACGACTTGGAAACTCGTCGGGACTCTGAAATATTTCCAGCGATACAAGTTATTCGCGCTTTTCTCGAAAACCAGCACGACGACCGATGTCGAACCATTAGAGTAAAACGTTGGCAATTGAACGAGGAACAGGGATCTGTAGTTGGATTCGAGGATATGTCGATTTTTGCCGCGGTCGAACCAAGATGCCGCACGACTTTGAAACTCGACGGGACTCTGAAATATTTCGCAGCGATCCAAGTTATTCGCGCTTTTCTCGAAAACCAGCACGACGACCGATGTCGAACCCTTATAGTAAAACGTTGGCAATAGAACGAGGAACAGGGATCAGTAGTTGGATTCGAGGATATGTCGATTTCGTCCTCCGGACCAAGGTGCCGCACGACTTAGAAACTCGTCGGGACTCTGAAATATTTCCAGCGATACAAGTTATTCGCGCTTTTCTCGAAAACCAGCACGACGACCGATGTCGAACCATTAGAGTAAAACGTTGGCAATTGAACGAGGAACAGGGATCTGTAGTTGGATTCGAGGATATGTCGATTTTTGCCGCGGTCGAACCAAGATGCCGCACGACTTTGAAACTCGACGGGACTCTGAAATATTTCGCAGCGATCCAAGTTATTCGCGCTTTTCTCGAAAACCAGCACGACGACCGATGTCGCACCCTTATAGTAAAACGTTGGCAATTGAACGAGGAACAGGGATCAGTAGTTGGATTCGAGGATATGTCGATTTCGTCCTCCGGACCAAGGTGCCGCACGACTTAGAAACTCGTCGGGACTCTGAAATATTTCCAGCGATACAAGTTATTCGCGCTTTTCTCGAAAACCAGCACGACGACCGATGTCGAACCATTAGAGTAAAACGTTGGCAATTGAACGAGGAACAGGGATCTGTAGTTGGATTCGAGGATATGTCGATTTTTGCCGCGGTCGAACCAAGATGCCGCACGACTTTGAAACTCGACGGGACTCTGAAATATTTCGCAGCGATCCAAGTTATTCGCGCTTTTCTCGAAAACCAGCACGACGACCGATGTCGAACCCTTATAGTAAAACGTTGGCAATTGAACGAGGAACAGGGATCAGTAGTTGGATTCGAGGATTTGTCGATTTCGTCCTCCGGACCAAGGTGCCGCACGACTTGGAAACTCGTCGGGACTCTGAAATATTTCCAGCGATACAAGTTATTCGCGCTTTTCTCGAAAACCAGCACGACGACCGATGTCGAACCATTAGAGTAAAACGTTGGCAATTGAACGAGGAACAGGGATCTGTAGTTGGATTCGAGGATATGTCGATTTTTGCCGCGGTCGAACCAAGATGCCGCACGACTTTGAAACTCGCCGGGACTCTGAAATATTTCGCAGCGATCCAAGTTATTCGCGCTTTTCTCGAAAACCAGCACGACGACCGATGTCGAACCCTTATAGTAAAACGTTGGCAATTGAACGAGGAACAGGGATCAGTAGTTGGATTCGAGGATATGTCGATTTCGTCCTCCGGACCAAGGTGCCGCACGACTTAGAAACTCGTCGGGACTCTGAAATATTTCCAGCGATACAAGTTATTCGCGCTTTTCTCGAAAACCAGCACGACGACCGATGTCGAACCATTAGAGTAAAACGTTGGCAATTGAACGAGGAACAGGGATCTGTAGTTGGATTCGAGGATATGTCGATTTTTGCCGCGGTCGAACCAAGATGCCGCACGACTTTGAAACTCGACGGGACTCTGAAATATTTCGCAGCGATCCAAGTTATTCGCGCTTTTCTCGAAAACCAGCACGACGACCGATGTCGAACCCTTATAGTAAAACGTTGGCAATTGAACGAGGAACAGGGATCAGTAGTTGGATTCGAGGATATGTCGATTTCGTCCTCCGGACCAAGGTGCCGCACGACTTAGAAACTCGTCGGGACTCTGAAATATTTCCAGCGATACAAGTTATTCGCGCTTTTCTCGAAAACCAGCACGACGACCGATGTCGAACCATTAGAGTAAAACGTTGGCAATTGAACGAGGAACAGGGATCTGTAGTTGGATTCTAGGATATGTCGATTTTTGCCGCGGTCGAACCAAGATGCCGCACGACTTTGAAACTCGACGGGACTCTGAAATATTTCGCAGCGATCCAAGTTATTCGCGCTTTTCTCGAAAACCAGCACGACGACCGATGTCGAACCCTTATAGTAAAACGTTGGCAATTGAACGAGGAACAGGGATCAGTAGTTGGATTCGAGGATATGTCGATTTCGTCCTCCGGACCAAGGTGCCGCACGACTTAGAAACTCGTCGGGACTCTGAAATATTTCCAGCGATACAAGTTATTCGCGCTTTTCTCGAAAACCAGCACGACGACCGATGTCGAACCATTAGAGTAAAACGTTGGCAATTGAACGAGGAACAGGGATCTGTAGTTGGATTAGAGGATATGTCGATTTTTGCCGCGGTCGAACCAAGATGCCGCACGACTTTGAAACTCGACGGGACTCTGAAATATTTCGCAGCGATCCAAGTTATTCGCGCTTTTCTCGAAAACCAGCACGACGACCGATGTCGAACCCTTATAGTAAAACGTTGGCAATTGAACGAGGAACAGGGATCAGTAGTTGGATTCGAGGATATGTCGATTTCGTCCTCCGGACCAAGGTGCCGCACGACTTGGAAACTCGTCGGGACTCTGAAATATTTCCAGCGATACAAGTTATTCGCGCTTTTCTCGAAAACCAGCACGACGACCGATGTCGAACCATTAGAGTAAAACGTTGGCAATTGAACGAGGAACAGGGATCTGTAGTTGGATTCGAGGATATGTCGATTTTTGCCGCGGTCGAACCAAGATGCCGCACGACTTTGAAACTCGACGGGACTCTGAAATATTTCGCAGCGATCCAAGTTATTCGCGCTTTTCTCGAAAACCAGCACGACGACCGATGTCGAACCCTTATAGTAAAACGTTGGCAATTGAACGAGGAACAGGGATCAGTAGTTGGATTTGAGGATATGTCGATTTCGTCCTCCGGACCAAGGTGCCGCACGACTTAGAAACTCGTCGGGACTCTGAAATATTTCCAGCGATACAAGTTATTCGCGCTTTTCTCGAAAACCAGCACGACGACCGATGTCGAACCATTAGAGTAAAACGTTGGCAATTGAACGAGGAACAGGGATCTGTAGTTGGATTCGAGGATATGTCGATTTTTGCCGCGGTCGAACCAAGATGCCGCACGACTTTGAAACTCGACGGGACTCTGAAATATTTCGCAGCGATCCAAGTTATTCGCGCTTTTCTCGAAAACCAGCACGACGACCGATGTCGAACCCTTATAGTAAAACGTTGGCAATTGAACGAGGAACAGGGATCAGTAGTTGGATTCGAGGATATGTCGATTTCGTCCTCCGGACCAAGGTGCCGCACGACTTAGAAACTCGTCGGGACTCTGAAATATTTCCAGCGATACAAGTTATTCGCGCTTTTCTCGAAAACCAGCACGACGACCGATGTCGAACCATTAGAGTAAAACGTTGGCAATTGAACGAGGAACAGGGATCTGTAGTTGGATTCGAGGATATGTCGATTTTTGCCGCGGTCGAACCAAGATGCCGCACGACTTTGAAACTCGACGGGACTCTGAAATATTTCGCAGCGATCCAAGTTATTCGCGCTTTTCTCGAAAACCAGCACGACGACCGATGTCGAACCCTTATAGTAAAACGTTGGCAATTGAACGAGGAACAGGGATCAGTAGTTGGATTCGAGGATATGTCGATTTCGTCCTCCGGACCAAGGTGCCGCACGACTTAGAAACTCGTCGGGACTCTGAAATATTTCCAGCGATACAAGTTATTCGCGCTTTTCTCGAAAACCAGCACGACGACCGATGTCGAACCATTAGAGTAAAACGTTGGCAATTGAACGAGGAACAGGGATCTGTAGTTGGATTCGAGGATATGTCGATTTTTGCCGCGGTCGAACCAAGATGCCGCACGACTTTGAAACTCGACGGGACTCTGAAATATTTCGCAGCGATCCAAGTTATTCGCGCTTTTCTCGAAAACCAGCACGACGACCGATGTCGAACCCTTATAGTAAAACGTTGGCAATTGAACGAGGAACAGGGATCAGTAGTTGGATTCGAGGATATGTCGATTTCGTCCTCCGGACCAAGGTGCCGCACGACTTAGAAACTCGTCGGGACTCTGAAATATTTCCAGCGATACAAGTTATTCGCGCTTTTCTCGAAAACCAGCACGACGACCGATGTCGAACCATTAGAGTAAAACGTTGGCAATTGAACGAGGAACAGGGATCTGTAGTTGGATTCGAGGATATGTCGATTTTTGCCGCGGTCGAACCAAGATGCCGCACGACTTTGAAACTCGACGGGACTCTGAAATATTTCGCAGCGATCCAAGTTATTCGCGCTTTTCTCGAAAACCAGCACGACGACCGATGTCGAACCCTTATAGTAAAACGTTGGCAATTGAACGAGGAACAGGGATCAGTAGTTGGATTCGAGGATATGTCGATTTCGTCCTCCGGACCAAGGTGCCGCACGACTTAGAAACTCGTCGGGACTCTGAAATATTTCCAGCGATACAAGTTATTCGCGCTTTTCTCGAAAACCAGCACGACGACCGATGTCGAACCATTAGAGTAAAACGTTGGCAATTGAACGAGGAACAGGGATCTGTAGTTGGATTCGAGGATATGTCGATTTTTGCCGCGGTCGAACCAAGATGCCGCACGACTTTGAAACTCGACGGGACTCTGAAATATTTCGCAGCGATCCAAGTTATTCGCGCTTTTCTCGAAAACCAGCACGACGACCGATGTCGAACCCTTATAGTAAAACGTTGGCAATTGAACGAGGAACAGGGATCAGTAGTTGGATTCGAGGATATGTCGATTTCGTCCTCCGGACCAAGGTGCCGCACGACTTGGAAACTCGTCGGGACTCTGAAATATTTCCAGCGATACAAGTTATTCGCGCTTTTCTCGAAAACCAGCACGACGACCGATGTCGAACCATTAGAGTAAAACGTTGGCAATTGAACGAGGAACAGGGATCTGTAGTTGGATTCGAGGATATGTCGATTTTTGCCGCGGTCGAACCAAGATGCCGCACGACTTTGAAACTCGACGGGACTCTGAAATATTTCGCAGCGATCCAAGTTATTCGCGCTTTTCTCGAAAACCAGCACGACGACCGATGTCGAACCCTTATAGTAAAACGTTGGCAATTGAACGAGGAACAGGGATCAGTAGTTGGATTCGAGGATATGTCGATTTCGTCCTCCGGACCAAGGTGCCGCACGACTTAGAAACTCGTCGGGACTCTGAAATATTTCCAGCGATACAAGTTATTCGCGCTTTTCTCGAAAACCAGCACGACGACCGATGTCGAACCATTAGAGTAAAACGTTGGCAATTGAACGAGGAACAGGGATCTGTAGTTGGATTCGAGGATATGTCGATTTTTGCCGCGGTCGAACCAAGATGCCGCACGACTTTGAAACTCGACGGGACTCTGAAATATTTCGCAGCGATCCAAGTTTTTCGCGCTTTTCTCGAAAACCAGCACGACGACCGATGTCGAACCCTTATAGTAAAACGTTGGCAATTGAACGAGGAACAGGGATCAGTAGTTGGATTCGAGGATATGTCGATTTCGTCCTCCGGACCAAGGTGCCGCACGACTTAGAAACTCGTCGGGACTCTGAAATATTTCCAGCGATACAAGTTATTCGCGCTTTTCTCGAAAACCAGCACGACGACCGATGTCGAACCATTAGAGTAAAACGTTGGCAATTGAACGAGGAACAGGGATCTGTAGTTGGATTCGAGGATATGTCGATTTTTGCCGCGGTCGAACCAAGATGCCGCACGACTTTGAAACTCGACGGGACTCTGAAATATTTCGCAGCGATCCAAGTTATTCGCGCTTTTCTCGAAAACCAGCACGACGACCGATGTCGAACCCTTATAGTAAAACGTTGGCAATTGAACGAGGAACAGGGATCAGTAGTTGGATTCGAGGATATGTCGATTTCGTCCTCCGGACCAAGGTGCCGCACGACTTAGAAACTCGTCGGGACTCTGAAATATTTCCAGCGATACAAGTTATTCGCGCTTTTCTCGAAAACCAGCACGACGACCGATGTCGAACCATTAGAGTAAAACGTTGGCAATTGAACGAGGAACAGGGATCTGTAGTTGGATTCGAGGATATGTCGATTTTTGCCGCGGTCGAACCAAGATGCCGCACGACTTTGAAACTCGACGGGACTCTGAAATATTTCGCAGCGATCCAAGTTATTCGCGCTTTTCTCGAAAACCAGCACGACGACCGATGTCGAACCCTTATAGTAAAACGTTGGCAATTGAACGAGGAACAGGGATCAGTAGTTGGATTCGAGGATATGTCGATTTCGTCCTCCGGACCAAGGTGCCGCACGACTTAGAAACTCGTCGGGACTCTGAAATATTTCCAGCGATACAAGTTATTCGCGCTTTTCTCGAAAACCAGCACGACGACCGATGTCGAACCATTAGAGTAAAACGTTGGCAATTGAACGAGGAACAGGGATCTGTAGTTGGATTCGAGGATATGTCGATTTTTGCCGCGGTCGAACCAAGATGCCGCACGACTTTGAAACTCGACGGGACTCTGAAATATTTCGCAGCGATCCAAGTTATTCGCGCTTTTCTCGAAAACCAGCACGACGACCGATGTCGAACCCTTATAGTAAAACGTTGGCAATTGAACGAGGAACAGGGATCAGTAGTTGGATTCGAGGATATGTCGATTTCGTCCTCCGGACCAAGGTGCCGCACGACTTAGAAACTCGTCGGGACTCTGAAATATTTCCAGCGATACAAGTTATTCGCGCTTTTCTCGAAAACCAGCACGACGACCGATGTCGAACCATTAGAGTAAAACGTTGGCAATTGAACGAGGAACAGGGATCTGTAGTTGGATTCGAGGATATGTCGATTTTTGCCGCTGTCGAACCAAGATGCCGCACGACTTTGAAACTCGACGGGACTCTGAAATATTTCGCAGCGATCCAAGTTATTCGCGCTTTTCTCGAAAACCAGCACGACGACCGATGTCGAACCCTTATAGTAAAACGTTGGCAATTGAACGAGGAACAGGGATCAGTAGTTGGATTCGAGGATATGTCGATTTCGTCCTCCGGACCAAGGTGCCGCACGACTTAGAAACTCGTCGGGACTCTGAAATATTTCCAGCGATACAAGTTATTCGCGCTTTTCTCGAAAACCAGCACGACGACCGATGTCGAACCATTAGAGTAAAACGTTGGCAATTGAACGAGGAACAGGGATCTGTAGTTGGATTCGAGGATATGTCGATTTTTGCCGCGGTCGAACCAAGATGCCGCACGACTTTGAAACTCGACGGGACTCTGAAATATTTCGCAGCGATCCAAGTTATTCGCGCTTTTCTCGAAAACCAGCACGACGACCGATGTCGAACCCTTATAGTAAAACGTTGGCAATTGAACGAGGAACAGGGATCAGTAGTTGGATTCGAGGATATGTCGATTTCGTCCTCCGGACCAAGGTGCCGCACGACTTGGAAACTCGTCGGGACTCTGAAATATTTCCAGCGATACAAGTTATTCGCGCTTTTCTCGAAAACCAGCACGACGACCGATGTCGAACCATTAGAGTAAAACGTTGGCAATTGAACGAGGAACAGGGATCTGTAGTTGGATTCGAGGATATGTCGATTTTTGCCGCGGTCGAACCAAGATGCCGCACGACTTTGAAACTCGACGGGACTCTGAAATATTTCGCAGCGATCCAAGTTATTCGCGCTTTTCTCGAAAACCAGCACGACGACCGATGTCGAACCCTTATAGTAAAACGTTGGCAATTGAACGAGGAACAGGGATCAGTAGTTGGATTCGAGGATATGTCGATTTCGTCCTCCGGACCAAGGTGCCGCACGACTTAGAAACTCGTCGGGACTCTGAAATATTTCCAGCGATACAAGTTATTCGCGCTTTTCTCGAAAACCAGCACGACGACCGATGTCGAACCATTAGAGTAAAACGTTGGCAATTGAACGAGGAACAGGGATCTGTAGTTGGATTCGAGGATATGTCGATTTTTGCCGCGGTCGAACCAAGATGCCGCACGACTTTGAAACTCGACGGGACTCTGAAATATTTCGCAGCGATCCAAGTTATTCGCGCTTTTCTCGAAAACCAGCACGACGACCGATGTCGAACCCTTATAGTAAAACGTTGGCAATTGAACGAGGAACAGGGATCAGTAGTTGGATTCGAGGATATGTCGATTTCGTCCTCCGGACCAAGGTGCCGCACGACTTGGAAACTCGTCGGGACTCTGAAATATTTCCAGCGATACAAGTTATTCGCGCTTTTCTCGAAAACCAGCACGACGACCGATGTCGAACCATTAGAGTAAAACGTTGGCAATTGAACGAGGAACAGGGATCTGTAGTTGGATTCGAGGATATGTCGATTTTTGCCGCGGTCGAACCAAGATGCCGCACGACTTTGAAACTCGACGGGACTCTGAAATATTTCGCAGCGATCCAAGTTATTCGCGCTTTTCTCGAAAACCAGCACGACGACCGATGTCGAACCCTTATAGTAAAACGTTGGCAATTGAACGAGGAACAGGGATCAGTAGTTGGATTCGAGGATATGTCGATTTCGTCCTCCGGACCAAGGTGCCGCACGACTTAGAAACTCGTCGGGACTCTGAAATATTTCCAGCGATACAAGTTATTCGCGCTTTTCTCGAAAACCAGCACGACGACCGATGTCGAACCATTAGAGTAAAACGTTGGCAATTGAACGAGGAACAGGGATCTGTAGTTGGATTCGAGGATATGTCGATTTTTGCCGCGGTCGAACCAAGATGCCGCACGACTTTGAAACTCGACGGGACTCTGAAATATTTCGCAGCGATCCAAGTTATTCGCGCTTTTCTCGAAAACCAGCACGACGACCGATGTCGAACCCTTATAGTAAAACGTTGGCAATTGAACGAGGAACAGGGATCAGTAGTTGGATTCGAGGATATGTCGATTTCGTCCTCCGGACCAAGGTGCCGCACGACTTAGAAACTCGTCGGGACTCTGAAATATTTCCAGCGATACAAGTTATTCGCGCTTTTCTCGAAAACCAGCACGACGACCGATGTCGAACCATTAGAGTAAAACGTTGGCAATTGAACGAGGAACAGGGATCTGTAGTTGGATTCGAGGATATGTCGATTTTTGCCGCGGTCGAACCAAGATGCCGCACGACTTTGAAACTCGACGGGACTCTGAAATATTTCGCAGCGATCCAAGTTATTCGCGCTTTTCTCGAAAACCAGCACGACGACCGATGTCGAACCCTTATAGTAAAACGTTGGCAATTGAACGAGGAACAGGGATCAGTAGTTGGATTCGAGGATATGTCGATTTCGTCCTCCGGACCAAGGTGCCGCACGACTTAGAAACTCGTCGGGACTCTGAAATATTTCCAGCGATACAAGTTATTCGCGCTTTTCTCGAAAACCAGCACGACGACCGATGTCGAACCATTAGAGTAAAACGTTGGCAATTGAACGAGGAACAGGGATCTGTAGTTGGATTCGAGGATATGTCGATTTTTGCCGCGGTCGAACCAAGATGCCGCACGACTTTGAAACTCGACGGGACTCTGAAATATTTCGCAGCGATCCAAGTTATTCGCGCTTTTCTCGAAAACCAGCACGACGACCGATGTCGAACCCTTATAGTAAAACGTTGGCAATTGAACGAGGAACAGGGATCAGTAGTTGGATTCGAGGATATGTCGATTTCGTCCTCCGGACCAAGGTGCCGCACGACTTAGAAACTCGTCGGGACTCTGAAATATTTCCAGCGATACAAGTTATTCGCGCTTTTCTCGAAAACCAGCACGACGACCGATGTCGAACCATTAGAGTAAAACGTTGGCAATTGAACGAGGAACAGGGATCTGTAGTTGGATTCGAGGATATGTCGATTTTTGCCGCGGTCGAACCAAGATGCCGCACGACTTTGAAACTCGACGGGACTCTGAAATATTTCGCAGCGATCCAAGTTATTCGCGCTTTTCTCGAAAACCAGCACGACGACCGATGTCGAACCCTTATAGTAAAACGTTGGCAATTGAACGAGGAACAGGGATCAGTAGTTGGATTCGAGGATATGTCGATTTCGTCCTCCGGACCAAGGTGCCGCACGACTTGGAAACTCGTCGGGACTCTGAAATATTTCCAGCGATACAAGTTATTCGCGCTTTTCTCGAAAACCAGCACGACGACCGATGTCGAACCATTAGAGTAAAACGTTGGCAATTGAACGAGGAACAGGGATCTGTAGTTGGATTCGAGGATATGTCGATTTTTGCCGCGGTCGAACCAAGATGCCGCACGACTTTGAAACTCGACGGGACTCTGAAATATTTCGCAGCGATCCAAGTTATTCGCGCTTTTCTCGAAAACCAGCACGACGACCGATGTCGAACCCTTATAGTAAAAACGTTGGCAATTGAACGAGGAACAGGGATCAGTAGTTGGATTCGAGGATATGTCGATTTCGTCCTCCGGACCAAGGTGCCGCACGACTTAGAAACTCGTCGGGA
>CAJUZA010000009.1:0-12500 GCA_910592295.1 Andrena haemorrhoa
CAACGTTTTACTCTAATGGTTCGACATCGGTCGTCGTGCTGGTTTTCGAGAAAAGCGCGAATAACTTGTATCGCTGGAAATATTTCAGAGTCCCGACGAGTTTCTAAGTCGTGCGGCACCTTGGTCCGGAGGACGAAATCGACATATCCTCGAATCCAACTACTGATCCCTGTTCCTCGTTCAATTGCCAACGTTTTACTATAAGGGTTCGACATCGGTCGTCGTGCTGGTTTTCGAGAAAAGCGCGAATAACTTGGATCGCTGCGAAATATTTCAGAGTCCCGTCGAGTTTCTAAGTCGTGCGGCATCTTGGTTCGACCGCGGCAAAAATCGACATATCCTCGAATCCAACTACAGATCCCTGTTCCTCGTTCAATTGCCAACGTTTTACTCTAATGGTTCGACATCGGTCGTCGTGCTGGTTTTCGAGAAAAGCGCGAATAACTTGTATCGCTGGAAATATTTCAGAGTCCCGACGAGTTTCTAAGTCGTGCGGCACCTTGGTCCGGAGGACGAAATCGACATATCCTCGAATCCAACTACTGATCCCTGTTCCTCGTTCAATTGCCAACGTTTTACTATAAGGGTTCGACATCGGTCGTCGTGCTGGTTTTCGAGAAAAGCGCGAATAACTTGGATCGCTGCGAAATATTTCAGAGTCCCGTCGAGTTTCAAAGTCGTGCGGCATCTTGGTTCGACCGCGGCAAAAATCGACATATCCTCGAATCCAACTACAGATCCCTGTTCCTCGTTCAATTGCCAACGTTTTACTCTAATGGTTCGACATCGGTCGTCGTGCTGGTTTTCGAGAAAAGCGCGAATAACTTGTATCGCTGGAAATATTTCAGAGTCCCGACGAGTTTCTAAGTCGTGCGGCACCTTGGTCCGGAGGACGAAATCGACATATCCTCGAATCCAACTACTGATCCCTGTTCCTCGTTCAATTGCCAACGTTTTACTATAAGGGTTCGACATCGGTCGTCGTGCTGGTTTTCGAGAAAAGCGCGAATAACTTGGATCGCTGCGAAATATTTCAGAGTCCCGTCGAGTTTCAAAGTCGTGCGGCATCTTGGTTCGACCGCGGCAAAAATCGACATATCCTCGAATCCAACTACAGATCCCTGTTCCTCGTTCAATTGCCAACGTTTTACTCTAATGGTTCGACATCGGTCGTCGTGCTGGTTTTCGAGAAAAGCGCGAATAACTTGTATCGCTGGAAATATTTCAGAGTCCCGACGAGTTTCTAAGTCGTGCGGCACCTTGGTCCGGAGGACGAAATCGACATATCCTCGAATCCAACTACTGATCCCTGTTCCTCGTTCAATTGCCAACGTTTTACTATAAGGGTTCGACATCGGTCGTCGTGCTGGTTTTCGAGAAAAGCGCGAATAACTTGGATCGCTGCGAAATATTTCAGAGTCCCGTCGAGTTTCAAAGTCGTGCGGCATCTTGGTTCGACCGCGGCAAAAATCGACATATCCTCGAATCCAACTACAGATCCCTGTTCCTCGTTCAATTGCCAACGTTTTACTCTAATGGTTCGACATCGGTCGTCGTGCTGGTTTTCGAGAAAAGCGCGAATAACTTGTATCGCTGGAAATATTTCAGAGTCCCGACGAGTTTCTAAGTCGTGCGGCACCTTGGTCCGGAGGACGAAATCGACATATCCTCGAATCCAACTACTGATCCCTGTTCCTCGTTCAATTGCCAACGTTTTACTATAAGGGTTCGACATCGGTCGTCGTGCTGGTTTTCGAGAAAAGCGCGAATAACTTGGATCGCTGCGAAATATTTCAGAGTCCCGTCGAGTTTCAAAGTCGTGCGGCATCTTGGTTCGACCGCGGCAAAAATCGACATATCCTCGAATCCAACTACAGATCCCTGTTCCTCGTTCAATTGCCAACGTTTTACTCTAATGGTTCGACATCGGTCGTCGTGCTGGTTTTCGAGAAAAGCGCGAATAACTTGTATCGCTGGAAATATTTCAGAGTCCCGACGAGTTTCTAAGTCGTGCGGCACCTTGGTCCGGAGGACGAAATCGACATATCCTCGAATCCAACTACTGATCCCTGTTCCTCGTTCAATTGCCAACGTTTTACTATAAGGGTTCGACATCGGTCGTCGTGCTGGTTTTCGAGAAAAGCGCGAATAACTTGGATCGCTGCGAAATATTTCAGAGTCCCGTCGAGTTTCAAAGTCGTGCGGCATCTTGGTTCGACCGCGGCAAAAATCGACATATCCTCGAATCCAACTACAGATCCCTGTTCCTCGTTCAATTGCCAACGTTTTACTCTAATGGTTCGACATCGGTCGTCGTGCTGGTTTTCGAGAAAAGCGCGAATAACTTGTATCGCTGGAAATATTTCAGAGTCCCGACGAGTTTCTAAGTCGTGCGGCACCTTGGTCCGGAGGACGAAATCGACATATCCTCGAATCCAACTACTGATCCCTGTTCCTCGTTCAATTGCCAACGTTTTACTATAAGGGTTCGACATCGGTCGTCGTGCTGGTTTTCGAGAAAAGCGCGAATAACTTGGATCGCTGCGAAATATTTCAGAGTCCCGTCGAGTTTCAAAGTCGTGCGGCATCTTGGTTCGACCGCGGCAAAAATCGACATATCCTCGAATCCAACTACAGATCCCTGTTCCTCGTTCAATTGCCAACGTTTTACTCTAATGGTTCGACATCGGTCGTCGTGCTGGTTTTCGAGAAAAGCGCGAATAACTTGTATCGCTGGAAATATTTCAGAGTCCCGACGAGTTTCTAAGTCGTGCGGCACCTTGGTCCGGAGGACGAAATCGACATATCCTCGAATCCAACTACTGATCCCTGTTCCTCGTTCAATTGCCAACGTTTTACTATAAGGGTTCGACATCGGTCGTCGTGCTGGTTTTCGAGAAAAGCGCGAATAACTTGGATCGCTGCGAAATATTTCAGAGTCCCGTCGAGTTTCAAAGTCGTGCGGCATCTTGGTTCGACCGCGGCAAAAATCGACATATCCTCGAATCCAACTACAGATCCCTGTTCCTCGTTCAATTGCCAACGTTTTACTCTAATGGTTCGACATCGGTCGTCGTGCTGGTTTTCGAGAAAAGCGCGAATAACTTGTATCGCTGGAAATATTTCAGAGTCCCGACGAGTTTCTAAGTCGTGCGGCACCTTGGTCCGGAGGACGAAATCGACATATCCTCGAATCCAACTACTGATCCCTGTTCCTCGTTCAATTGCCAACGTTTTACTATAAGGGTTCGACATCGGTCGTCGTGCTGGTTTTCGAGAAAAGCGCGAATAACTTGGATCGCTGCGAAATATTTCAGAGTCCCGTCGAGTTTCAAAGTCGTGCGGCATCTTGGTTCGACCGCGGCAAAAATCGACATATCCTCGAATCCAACTACAGATCCCTGTTCCTCGTTCAATTGCCAACGTTTTACTCTAATGGTTCGACATCGGTCGTCGTGCTGGTTTTCGAGAAAAGCGCGAATAACTTGTATCGCTGGAAATATTTCAGAGTCCCGACGAGTTTCTAAGTCGTGCGGCACCTTGGTCCGGAGGACGAAATCGACATATCCTCGAATCCAACTACTGATCCCTGTTCCTCGTTCAATTGCCAACGTTTTACTATAAGGGTTCGACATCGGTCGTCGTGCTGGTTTTCGAGAAAAGCGCGAATAACTTGGATCGCTGCGAAATATTTCAGAGTCCCGTCGAGTTTCAAAGTCGTGCGGCATCTTGGTTCGACCGCGGCAAAAATCGACATATCCTCGAATCCAACTACAGATCCCTGTTCCTCGTTCAATTGCCAACGTTTTACTCTAATGGTTCGACATCGGTCGTCGTGCTGGTTTTCGAGAAAAGCGCGAATAACTTGTATCGCTGGAAATATTTCAGAGTCCCGACGAGTTTCTAAGTCGTGCGGCACCTTGGTCCGGAGGACGAAATCGACATATCCTCGAATCCAACTACTGATCCCTGTTCCTCGTTCAATTGCCAACGTTTTACTATAAGGGTTCGACATCGGTCGTCGTGCTGGTTTTCGAGAAAAGCGCGAATAACTTGGATCGCTGCGAAATATTTCAGAGTCCCGTCGAGTTTCAAAGTCGTGCGGCATCTTGGTTCGACCGCGGCAAAAATCGACATATCCTCGAATCCAACTACAGATCCCTGTTCCTCGTTCAATTGCCAACGTTTTACTCTAATGGTTCGACATCGGTCGTCGTGCTGGTTTTCGAGAAAAGCGCGAATAACTTGTATCGCTGGAAATATTTCAGAGTCCCGACGAGTTTCTAAGTCGTGCGGCACCTTGGTCCGGAGGACGAAATCGACATATCCTCGAATCCAACTACTGATCCCTGTTCCTCGTTCAATTGCCAACGTTTTACTATAAGGGTTCGACATCGGTCGTCGTGCTGGTTTTCGAGAAAAGCGCGAATAACTTGGATCGCTGCGAAATATTTCAGAGTCCCGTCGAGTTTCAAAGTCGTGCGGCATCTTGGTTCGACCGCGGCAAAAATCGACATATCCTCGAATCCAACTACAGATCCCTGTTCCTCGTTCAATTGCCAACGTTTTACTCTAATGGTTCGACATCGGTCGTCGTGCTGGTTTTCGAGAAAAGCGCGAATAACTTGTATCGCTGGAAATATTTCAGAGTCCCGACGAGTTTCTAAGTCGTGCGGCACCTTGGTCCGGAGGACGAAATCGACATATCCTCGAATCCAACTACTGATCCCTGTTCCTCGTTCAATTGCCAACGTTTTACTATAAGGGTTCGACATCGGTCGTCGTGCTGGTTTTCGAGAAAAGCGCGAATAACTTGGATCGCTGCGAAATATTTCAGAGTCCCGTCGAGTTTCAAAGTCGTGCGGCATCTTGGTTCGACCGCGGCAAAAATCGACATATCCTCGAATCCAACTACAGATCCCTGTTCCTCGTTCAATTGCCAACGTTTTACTCTAATGGTTCGACATCGGTCGTCGTGCTGGTTTTCGAGAAAAGCGCGAATAACTTGTATCGCTGGAAATATTTCAGAGTCCCGACGAGTTTCTAAGTCGTGCGGCACCTTGGTCCGGAGGACGAAATCGACATATCCTCGAATCCAACTACTGATCCCTGTTCCTCGTTCAATTGCCAACGTTTTACTATAAGGGTTCGACATCGGTCGTCGTGCTGGTTTTCGAGAAAAGCGCGAATAACTTGGATCGCTGCGAAATATTTCAGAGTGCGTCGAGTTTCAAAGTCGTGCGGCATCTTGGTTCGACCGCGGCAAAAATCGACATATCCTCGAATCCAACTACAGATCCCTGTTCCTCGTTCAATTGCCAACGTTTTACTCTAATGGTTCGACATCGGTCGTCGTGCTGGTTTTCGAGAAAAGCGCGAATAACTTGTATCGCTGGAAATATTTCAGAGTCCCGACGAGTTTCTAAGTCGTGCGGCACCTTGGTCCGGAGGACGAAATCGACATATCCTCGAATCCAACTACTGATCCCTGTTCCTCGTTCAATTGCCAACGTTTTACTATAAGGGTTCGACATCGGTCGTCGTGCTGGTTTTCGAGAAAAGCGCGAATAACTTGGATCGCTGCGAAATATTTCAGAGTCCCGTCGAGTTTCAAAGTCGTTGCGGCATCTTGGTTCGACCGCGGCAAAAATCGACATATCCTCGAATCCAACTACAGATCCCTGTTCCTCGTTCAATTGCCAACGTTTTACTCTAATGGTTCGACATCGGTCGTCGTGCTGGTTTTCGAGAAAAGCGCGAATAACTTGTATCGCTGGAAATATTTCAGAGTCCCGACGAGTTTCTAAGTCGTGCGGCACCTTGGTCCGGAGGACGAAATCGACATATCCTCGAATCCAACTACTGATCCCTGTTCCTCGTTCAATTGCCAACGTTTTACTATAAGGGTTCGACATCGGTCGTCGTGCTGGTTTTCGAGAAAAGCGCGAATAACTTGGATCGCTGCGAAATATTTCAGAGTCCCGTCGAGTTTCAAAGTCGTGCGGCATCTTGGTTCGACCGCGGCAAAAATCGACATATCCTCGAATCCAACTACAGATCCCTGTTCCTCGTTCAATTGCCAACGTTTTACTCTAATGGTTCGACATCGGTCGTCGTGCTGGTTTTCGAGAAAAGCGCGAATAACTTGTATCGCTGGAAATATTTCAGAGTCCCGACGAGTTTCTAAGTCGTGCGGCACCTTGGTCCGGAGGACGAAATCGACATATCCTCGAATCCAACTACTGATCCCTGTTCCTCGTTCAATTGCCAACGTTTTACTATAAGGGTTCGACATCGGTCGTCGTGCTGGTTTTCGAGAAAAGCGCGAATAACTTGGATCGCTGCGAAATATTTCAGAGTCCCGTCGAGTTTCAAAGTCGTGCGGCATCTTGGTTCGACCGCGGCAAAAATCGACATATCCTCGAATCCAACTACAGATCCCTGTTCCTCGTTCAATTGCCAACGTTTTACTCTAATGGTTCGACATCGGTCGTCGTGCTGGTTTTCGAGAAAAGCGCGAATAACTTGTATCGCTGGAAATATTTCAGAGTCCCGACGAGTTTCTAAGTCGTGCGGCACCTTGGTCCGGAGGACGAAATCGACATATCCTCGAATCCAACTACTGATCCCTGTTCCTCGTTCAATTGCCAACGTTTTACTATAAGGGTTCGACATCGGTCGTCGTGCTGGTTTTCGAGAAAAGCGCGAATAACTTGGATCGCTGCGAAATATTTCAGAGTCCCGTCGAGTTTTCAAAGTCGTGCGGCATCTTGGTTCGACCGCGGCAAAAATCGACATATCCTCGAATCCAACTACAGATCCCTGTTCCTCGTTCAATTGCCAACGTTTTACTCTAATGGTTCGACATCGGTCGTCGTGCTGGTTTTCGAGAAAAGCGCGAATAACTTGTATCGCTGGAAATATTTCAGAGTCCCGACGAGTTTCTAAGTCGTGCGGCACCTTGGTCCGGAGGACGAAATCGACATATCCTCGAATCCAACTACTGATCCCTGTTCCTCGTTCAATTGCCAACGTTTTACTATAAGGTTCGACATCGGTCGTCGTGCTGGTTTTCGAGAAAAGCGCGAATAACTTGGATCGCTGCGAAATATTTCAGAGTCCCGTCGAGTTTCAAAGTCGTGCGGCATCTTGGTTCGACCGCGGCAAAAATCGACATATCCTCGAATCCAACTACAGATCCCTGTTCCTCGTTCAATTGCCAACGTTTTACTCTAATGGTTCGACATCGGTCGTCGTGCTGGTTTTCGAGAAAAGCGCGAATAACTTGTATCGCTGGAAATATTTCAGAGTCCCGACGAGTTTCTAAGTCGTGCGGCACCTTGGTCCGGAGGACGAAATCGACATATCCTCGAATCCAACTACTGATCCCTGTTCCTCGTTCAATTGCCAACGTTTTACTATAAGGGTTCGACATCGGTCGTCGTGCTGGTTTTCGAGAAAAGCGCGAATAACTTGGATCGCTGCGAAATATTTCAGAGTCCCGTCGAGTTTCAAAGTCGTGCGGCATCTTGGTTCGACCGCGGCAAAAATCGACATATCCTCGAATCCAACTACAGATCCCTGTTCCTCGTTCAATTGCCAACGTTTTACTCTAATGGTTCGACATCGGTCGTCGTGCTGGTTTTCGAGAAAAGCGCGAATAACTTGTATCGCTGGAAATATTTCAGAGTCCCGACGAGTTTCTAAGTCGTGCGGCACCTTGGTCCGGAGGACGAAATCGACATATCCTCGAATCCAACTACTGATCCCTGTTCCTCGTTCAATTGCCAACGTTTTACTATAAGGGTTCGACATCGGTCGTCGTGCTGGTTTTCGAGAAAAGCGCGAATAACTTGGATCGCTGCGAAATATTTCAGAGTCCCGTCGAGTTTCAAAGTCGTGCGGCATCTTGGTTCGACCGCGGCAAAAATCGACATATCCTCGAATCCAACTACAGATCCCTGTTCCTCGTTCAATTGCCAACGTTTTACTCTAATGGTTCGACATCGGTCGTCGTGCTGGTTTTCGAGAAAAGCGCGAATAACTTGTATCGCTGGAAATATTTCAGAGTCCCGACGAGTTTCTAAGTCGTGCGGCACCTTGGTCCGGAGGACGAAATCGACATATCCTCGAATCCAACTACTGATCCCTGTTCCTCGTTCAATTGCCAACGTTTTACTATAAGGGTTCGACATCGGTCGTCGTGCTGGTTTTCGAGAAAAGCGCGAATAACTTGGATCGCTGCGAAATATTTCAGAGTCCCGTCGAGTTTCAAAGTCGTGCGGCATCTTGGTTCGACCGCGGCAAAAATCGACATATCCTCGAATCCAACTACAGATCCCTGTTCCTCGTTCAATTGCCAACGTTTTACTCTAATGGTTCGACATCGGTCGTCGTGCTGGTTTTCGAGAAAAGCGCGAATAACTTGTATCGCTGGAAATATTTCAGAGTCCCGACGAGTTTCTAAGTCGTGCGGCACCTTGGTCCGGAGGACGAAATCGACATATCCTCGAATCCAACTACTGATCCCTGTTCCTCGTTCAATTGCCAACGTTTTACTATAAGGGTTCGACATCGGTCGTCGTGCTGGTTTTCGAGAAAAGCGCGAATAACTTGGATCGCTGCGAAATATTTCAGAGTCCCGTCGAGTTTCAAAGTCGTGCGGCATCTTGGTTCGACCGCGGCAAAAATCGACATATCCTCGAATCCAACTACAGATCCCTGTTCCTCGTTCAATTGCCAACGTTTTACTCTAATGGTTCGACATCGGTCGTCGTGCTGGTTTTCGAGAAAAGCGCGAATAACTTGTATCGCTGGAAATATTTCAGAGTCCCGACGAGTTTCTAAGTCGTGCGGCACCTTGGTCCGGAGGACGAAATCGACATATCCTCGAATCCAACTACTGATCCCTGTTCCTCGTTCAATTGCCAACGTTTTACTATAAGGGTTCGACATCGGTCGTCGTGCTGGTTTTCGAGAAAAGCGCGAATAACTTGGATCGCTGCGAAATATTTCAGAGTCCCGTCGAGTTTCAAAGTCGTGCGGCATCTTGGTTCGACCGCGGCAAAAATCGACATATCCTCGAATCCAACTACAGATCCCTGTTCCTCGTTCAATTGCCAACGTTTTACTCTAATGGTTCGACATCGGTCGTCGTGCTGGTTTTCGAGAAAAGCGCGAATAACTTGTATCGCTGGAAATATTTCAGAGTCCCGACGAGTTTCTAAGTCGTGCGGCACCTTGGTCCGGAGGACGAAATCGACATATCCTCGAATCCAACTACTGATCCCTGTTCCTCGTTCAATTGCCAACGTTTTACTATAAGGGTTCGACATCGGTCGTCGTGCTGGTTTTCGAGAAAAGCGCGAATAACTTGGATCGCTGCGAAATATTTCAGAGTCCCGTCGAGTTTCAAAGTCGTGCGGCATCTTGGTTCGACCGCGGCAAAAATCGACATATCCTCGAATCCAACTACAGATCCCTGTTCCTCGTTCAATTGCCAACGTTTTACTCTAATGGTTCGACATCGGTCGTCGTGCTGGTTTTCGAGAAAAGCGCGAATAACTTGTATCGCTGGAAATATTTCAGAGTCCCGACGAGTTTCTAAGTCGTGCGGCACCTTGGTCCGGAGGACGAAATCGACATATCCTCGAATCCAACTACTGATCCCTGTTCCTCGTTCAATTGCCAACGTTTTACTATAAGGGTTCGACATCGGTCGTCGTGCTGGTTTTCGAGAAAAGCGCGAATAACTTGGATCGCTGCGAAATATTTCAGAGTCCCGTCGAGTTTCAAAGTCGTGCGGCATCTTGGTTCGACCGCGGCAAAAATCGACATATCCTCGAATCCAACTACAGATCCCTGTTCCTCGTTCAATTGCCAACGTTTTACTCTAATGGTTCGACATCGGTCGTCGTGCTGGTTTTCGAGAAAAGCGCGAATAACTTGTATCGCTGGAAATATTTCAGAGTCCCGACGAGTTTCTAAGTCGTGCGGCACCTTGGTCCGGAGGACGAAATCGACATATCCTCGAATCCAACTACTGATCCCTGTTCCTCGTTCAATTGCCAACGTTTTACTATAAGGGTTCGACATCGGTCGTCGTGCTGGTTTTCGAGAAAAGCGCGAATAACTTGGATCGCTGCGAAATATTTCAGAGTCCCGTCGAGTTTCAAAGTCGTGCGGCATCTTGGTTCGACCGCGGCAAAAATCGACATATCCTCGAATCCAACTACAGATCCCTGTTCCTCGTTCAATTGCCAACGTTTTACTCTAATGGTTCGACATCGGTCGTCGTGCTGGTTTTCGAGAAAAGCGCGAATAACTTGTATCGCTGGAAATATTTCAGAGTCCCGACGAGTTTCTAAGTCGTGCGGCACCTTGGTCCGGAGGACGAAATCGACATATCCTCGAATCCAACTACTGATCCCTGTTCCTCGTTCAATTGCCAACGTTTTACTATAAGGGTTCGACATCGGTCGTCGTGCTGGTTTTCGAGAAAAGCGCGAATAACTTGGATCGCTGCGAAATATTTCAGAGTCCCGTCGAGTTTCAAAGTCGTGCGGCATCTTGGTTCGACCGCGGCAAAAATCGACATATCCTCGAATCCAACTACAGATCCCTGTTCCTCGTTCAATTGCCAACGTTTTACTCTAATGGTTCGACATCGGTCGTCGTGCTGGTTTTCGAGAAAAGCGCGAATAACTTGTATCGTTGGAAATATTTCAGAGTCCCGACGAGTTTCAAAGTCGTGCGGCACCTTGGTCCGACCGCGGCGAAAATCGACATATCCTCGAATCCAACTACTGATCCCTGTTCCTCGTTCAATTGCGAACGTATTACTCTAATGGTTCGACATCGGTCGTCGTACTGGTTTTCGAGAAAAACGCGAAAAACTTGGATCGCAGCGAAATATTTCTAAGTTCCGTGAAATTATTTTCGAATTTTGTTTTTGACCGTGTATTCATCGTGGTAATGATCGCAGCGATTGTTTATAATAATTCGTTTTGTCGGTTTACTCTTGATCTTGGTTCCGACGCTTTCCGCGGCTAAGTCCCAGCGGCTGTTGTAGCGGCGGTTTACGCCCATAAGCGCCCGTGCGTAAGGTACGGCGGCGCCGGCGTTCCGGCCGGCCGTTCGGTATCTATAAGGGAGAGCGACGGTCCGAGCGTCTCGGTCGGAGCAGCGTTGGGCGTGTGGCTATTCTATGACCTCGGTTGAGAAGCAGTCACCGCTCCTCGAGATTCTGTCTCGACTGTTCTTACCGTGTTGCGTTTCGGATTTCTCCACACAGCATGACCACGGGTCGGTGTCTATGACCGAATGGCCCTTATGTGGTGAGCGTCCATAAGTGACGTTGGTGACAGGTATGCACTTCTGTGTATGCTTGTACGACCTTATGCATTCAACTCTTTATCCACGCAGATGGACGATTTAAACTTAACGAAACGCTAAGGAAGGCTAGCGTCGGGTACATATAAAGTATCGTACTCTTAGTTCGAACTTTGAAAGAGGGAGAAAGTAGATCCAAACCCAAGAGGTGTCAGTTGTCGATATGGCTAGCGCGCACATTACGTGCCAACTCGTTATGACCAGCATGGCACGGTCCGCGCTATCCCGTTTGCTCAGCATGCACTTGTCCGCGCTATTACGTACATGACCAGCGTGAATGATACGCGCTTTGTCGATATGTCCAGCGTGTAGTGGTCCGTGCTTCTACGGTGGATGCTAGCGTGCGTGTACTCCGTGCTTCCCGATGGATGCAGCGGCACGCGTGATACGCGCTTTATCGAGCTTCAGACGCCATCCTTATTTATAAAGGAAATATAATGAATTTTGTCTGTGTATATTACACGAGATCTTTCTGTGAACGTATACGAAAAAGGGGCACATATCCGATTGAAATATTAGTCTGTGGAAATATCGGAAAGATATGATGTCGAAGTTATGATAAAAAGGGAGAGTGGAGAGAAAGGCCCGTAATATCATGCGAGGATGTTAGTCTGTGGAAAATCCTATGTATTGATATATATGGTGTCGAGAGGGAGAGAATTATATAGAGCGAGAGGAGGAGATGCGGCACATATCCGAGATAGAATTTGTGGAACGATTCGAGGATATGATGTCGAAAACTTGCACGCTGATGTGCAAGTTTTATAAAATCAAATGTGGGGCATCGTCGATCCGTCTCTAAAAGAGCGGACGACGCGATGAGAACAGAAAGAACACGAAAGTGTGTGAATTCGAAGAGAAGAGGGAAGCTTCGCGAAGCTCCCTGGTTGATCCTGCCAGTAGTCATATGCTTGTCTCAAAGATTAAGCCATGCATGTCTCAGTACATACCGTATTAAGGTGAAACCGCGAATGGCTCATTAAATCAGTTATGGTTCCTTAGATCGTACCCACATTTACTTGGATAACTGTGGTAATTCTAGAGCTAATACATGCAAAACAGAGTTCCGACCAGAGATGGAAGGAACGCTTTTATTAGATCAAAACCAA
>CAJUZA010000009.1:15000-17500 GCA_910592295.1 Andrena haemorrhoa
CCTCTCCTCGGAGAGAGAAGAGGACCCGGGTAACCTAGGGCGGCTCGCACATCGAACGCGTCGACGTGCGTCCCGAGTATCGCTCACTTAATCGCGCGTCCCCGATAGCGAAAAAAAGGACCGGCTGTGAAGCATCGATAGCGAAAGTCCGATTGGACCGATCGAAGCCGGCCGTGCGTCCGCTTTCGGGGGACGGCGACGATAGAGAGCGTGTAAGGAGGACGCTGCCGCGTGCGGTGGCCCCCGAGTACACGATTACGGTTCTCGTACCCGTGTATCTCGAAGGTTTTTAAATGAATACGCTCGGCCGTCGGACGTGTCGCGGTGTTTCCGCGTGCGTTTCGACGGTTCCCGTCCTGGACAGGAATCACACAGTGTCGTCAACGTTGGCGACGCCCGGACGGTCCTCCTTCGCGCGCTGGTTGGAGGCGCACGGGCCTCGGCTTCATCCGAACCGAGAGAACAAAAGATATATATCAAACATATTTAATAACACGATTACCCTGAACGGTGGATCACTTGGCTCGTGGGTCGATGAAGAACGCAGCTAATTGCGCGTCAACGTGTGAACTGCAGGACACATGAACATCGACATTTCGAACGCACATTGCGGTCCACGGATACAATTCCTGGACCACGCCTGGCTGAGGGTCGTTATCACATACAAAAGACTGCTTGCGTCGGTTTCTCCTCGGCGTGTCATCCTCGCCGTCTCGCGTTTCCGACGATGTAACGCGTTTCGGTGTCGGGTCGATGATACACGCGAGATACGCGCGACGTACGAGCGAAAGTTGGGCTGTTCGTCGGCGTTTGCCACGGCTCGCGCCAGAGTCGTTGAAGCGTGTAATCTCTCCCGTGCGAGAAAAGAGAGAGGCGAACGTGATGAAAATATGATCATCGTGCGGACTCGCGTGCGTGCTTTCACGGCGTCGTGCGTCGTTGTTTTAAAACGACCGCCCGTGTGCTGCACCGCTCCCCGGATCAAGCACACTCACGGCAGCCTCTCCGCTCGCACCGGTGGTGTAGATTTGCCTTCACGTTCTGCGCGAGATCTTTTTACCGTGCTCCCGACGTCGCCTGAAATGAAAAATTTGTCCTGAGAAAGAGACACCAAAGAGCGAGAGATAGAGAGAAAGAGCAGTGCGCGGCATATGTGCGCCGATCTATATCGTCGCCTTCACGAGGCCCCAGGGATTTTAAAAAGAGGGTCGTCGTTTTGACAAGTGATAAAAGTCAATCGATACATCGAGGGCACACCACTCGTTCTTCGGGACGCCGTGAAGATCCAAGGGTGTATTACACGAATACAGGCGCTGTGCGGGATGATAAACAACCACGCGTTAACAGGATCGGGTCGATGTATTTCCCCGTCCGTTGCGCGTGTCCTCGCCAAGCCCTATTCGTTCTCTCCCTATGGCCACGTTCCGTCGACACAGACTAGTGTTTGCGCCAAACATTCGATGAGAGATTGCTGCATGCGTCGTTTAACGTTTCTGTACCCCGAAATCCTCATTGGCGCGGCTGCGCGAATTTGAATTTTGACGAGAACCGAAAGGCGCTGATGCCGCGAAAGGTGGTTATGACTCTCCTTCGTGTAGAATGGAAGAACGAGTCTCCCCGATCGCCCCATGTCTTTGTCGCGTTGTTGGTCGACCGTATAAGAGACCGCGCGTCTCACCGGTCGTACAGTCCACGGAAAAGCTTATTTTTCCCGCGGTTCCCTCTGCTGCTCGCAGCGTGAAGGGATAGCGGAATCTCAAAGCTAATATAGCGGACGGACGTTAAAGTAAAAACCGGTGGTCGTTCCGCGGGAGTCTCGCGGATCGATTCGACGATGCGCGACGAAAAGAGACACTTTGGCGAGGCGCAAATAGAGGTAGGGGGGACTAATTCTCTATTAGAAGAGAAAAAGAGTCCATATACCTTTTCTCTGAAATCGTGCGATGGCACCTCTGGATACACAACGAGTCTGGCTATGAGCAGGGACGTGTACGGGGGAAGATATATGTGCGTGGCGTGTGATGCCGTATACGCGGTGCGCATGGGAAACTGCGAGCGAGCAAGGGAAGAGAAAGAATCGAAGAAGTTTATTTATATTCTTCTCCTTGTATTCTTCAGCCCAGCTTCTCGTCCGGCCCGGCCCCGTCGTCGGTGTCAACTCGCAATACGCGCACACCCCCCCGTACTCCCGCCGCCGGGAGACCCGTCGAGATAAAGTATCAAAAAGAGGGAGCACGATTTATATATCTTCTCTCCATATGATTGACGACCTCAGAGTAGGCGAGATTACCCGCTGAATTTAAGCATATTACTAAGCGGAGGAAAAGAAACTAACAAGGATTTCCTTAGTAGCGGCGAGCGAACAGGAATTAGCCCAGCACTGAATCCCGCGGTTCCGCCGCAGGGAATTGTAGTGTTCAGGAGGATCCGTTTATCCCGTGACGTCGCACCGCGTCCAAGTCCATCTTGAATGGGGCCACTTACCCGCAGAGGGTGCCAG
>CAJUZA010000009.1:22500-40000 GCA_910592295.1 Andrena haemorrhoa
GAGTCCCGACGAGTTTCTAAGTCGTGCGGCACCTTGGTCCGGAGGACGAAATCGACATATCCTCGAATCCAACTACTGATCCCTGTTCCTCGTTCAATTGCCAACGTTTTACTATAAGGGTTCGACATCGGTCGTCGTGCTGGTTTTCGAGAAAAGCGCGAATAACTTGGATCGCTGCGAAATATTTCAGAGTCCCGTCGAGTTTCAAAGTCGTGCGGCATCTTGGTTCGACCGCGGCAAAAATCGACATATCCTCGAATCCAACTACAGATCCCTGTTCCTCGTTCAATTGCCAACGTTTTACTCTAATGGTTCGACATCGGTCGTCGTGCTGGTTTTCGAGAAAAGCGCGAATAACTTGTATCGCTGGAAATATTTCAGAGTCCCGACGAGTTTCTAAGTCGTGCGGCACCTTGGTCCGGAGGACGAAATCGACATATCCTCGAATCCAACTACTGATCCCTGTTCCTCGTTCAATTGCCAACGTTTTACTATAAGGGTTCGACATCGGTCGTCGTGCTGGTTTTCGAGAAAAGCGCGAATAACTTGGATCGCTGCGAAATATTTCAGAGTCCCGTCGAGTTTCAAAGTCGTGCGGCATCTTGGTTCGACCGCGGCAAAAATCGACATATCCTCGAATCCAACTACAGATCCCTGTTCCTCGTTCAATTGCCAACGTTTTACTCTAATGGTTCGACATCGGTCGTCGTGCTGGTTTTCGAGAAAAGCGCGAATAACTTGTATCGCTGGAAATATTTCAGAGTCCCGACGAGTTTCTAAGTCGTGCGGCACCTTGGTCCGGAGGACGAAATCGACATATCCTCGAATCCAACTACTGATCCCTGTTCCTCGTTCAATTGCCAACGTTTTACTATAAGGGTTCGACATCGGTCGTCGTGCTGGTTTTCGAGAAAAGCGCGAATAACTTGGATCGCTGCGAAATATTTCAGAGTCCCGTCGAGTTTCAAAGTCGTGCGGCATCTTGGTTCGACCGCGGCAAAAATCGACATATCCTCGAATCCAACTACAGATCCCTGTTCCTCGTTCAATTGCCAACGTTTTACTCTAATGGTTCGACATCGGTCGTCGTGCTGGTTTTCGAGAAAAGCGCGAATAACTTGTATCGCTGGAAATATTTCAGAGTCCCGACGAGTTTCTAAGTCGTGCGGCACCTTGGTCCGGAGGACGAAATCGACATATCCTCGAATCCAACTACTGATCCCTGTTCCTCGTTCAATTGCCAACGTTTTACTATAAGGGTTCGACATCGGTCGTCGTGCTGGTTTTCGAGAAAAGCGCGAATAACTTGGATCGCTGCGAAATATTTCAGAGTCCCGTCGAGTTTCAAAGTCGTGCGGCATCTTGGTTCGACCGCGGCAAAAATCGACATATCCTCGAATCCAACTACAGATCCCTGTTCCTCGTTCAATTGCCAACGTTTTACTCTAATGGTTCGACATCGGTCGTCGTGCTGGTTTTCGAGAAAAGCGCGAATAACTTGTATCGCTGGAAATATTTCAGAGTCCCGACGAGTTTCTAAGTCGTGCGGCACCTTGGTCCGGAGGACGAAATCGACATATCCTCGAATCCAACTACTGATCCCTGTTCCTCGTTCAATTGCCAACGTTTTACTAAAGGGTTCGACATCGGTCGTCGTGCTGGTTTTCGAGAAAAGCGCGAATAACTTGGATCGCTGCGAAATATTTCAGAGTCCCGTCGAGTTTCAAAGTCGTGCGGCATCTTGGTTCGACCGCGGCAAAAATCGACATATCCTCGAATCCAACTACAGATCCCTGTTCCTCGTTCAATTGCCAACGTTTTACTCTAATGGTTCGACATCGGTCGTCGTGCTGGTTTTCGAGAAAAGCGCGAATAACTTGTATCGCTGGAAATATTTCAGAGTCCCGACGAGTTTCTAAGTCGTGCGGCACCTTGGTCCGGAGGACGAAATCGACATATCCTCGAATCCAACTACTGATCCCTGTTCCTCGTTCAATTGCCAACGTTTTACTATAAGGGTTCGACATCGGTCGTCGTGCTGGTTTTCGAGAAAAGCGCGAATAACTTGGATCGCTGCGAAATATTTCAGAGTCCCGTCGAGTTTCAAAGTCGTGCGGCATCTTGGTTCGACCGCGGCAAAAATCGACATATCCTCGAATCCAACTACAGATCCCTGTTCCTCGTTCAATTGCCAACGTTTTACTCTAATGGTTCGACATCGGTCGTCGTGCTGGTTTTCGAGAAAAGCGCGCATAACTTGTATCGCTGGAAATATTTCAGAGTCCCGACGAGTTTCTAAGTCGTGCGGCACCTTGGTCCGGAGGACGAAATCGACATATCCTCGAATCCAACTACTGATCCCTGTTCCTCGTTCAATTGCCAACGTTTTACTATAAGGGTTCGACATCGGTCGTCGTGCTGGTTTTCGAGAAAAGCGCGAATAACTTGGATCGCTGCGAAATATTTCAGAGTCCCGTCGAGTTTCAAAGTCGTGCGGCATCTTGGTTCGACCGCGGCAAAAATCGACATATCCTCGAATCCAACTACAGATCCCTGTTCCTCGTTCAATTGCCAACGTTTTACTCTAATGGTTCGACATCGGTCGTCGTGCTGGTTTTCGAGAAAAGCGCGAATAACTTGTATCGCTGGAAATATTTCAGAGTCCCGACGAGTTTCTAAGTCGTGCGGCACCTTGGTCCGGAGGACGAAATCGACATATCCTCGAATCCAACTACTGATCCCTGTTCCTCGTTCAATTGCCAACGTTTTACTATAAGGGTTCGACATCGGTCGTCGTGCTGGTTTTCGAGAAAAGCGCGAACTTGGATCGCTGCGAAATATTTCAGAGTCCCGTCGAGTTTCAAAGTCGTGCGGCATCTTGGTTCGACCGCGGCAAAAATCGACATATCCTCGAATCCAACTACAGATCCCTGTTCCTCGTTCAATTGCCAACGTTTTACTCTAATGGTTCGACATCGGTCGTCGTGCTGGTTTTCGAGAAAAGCGCGAATAACTTGTATCGCTGGAAATATTTCAGAGTCCCGACGAGTTTCTAAGTCGTGCGGCACCTTGGTCCGGAGGACGAAATCGACATATCCTCGAATCCAACTACTGATCCCTGTTCCTCGTTCAATTGCCAACGTTTTACTATAAGGGTTCGACATCGGTCGTCGTGCTGGTTTTCGAGAAAAGCGCGAATAACTTGGATCGCTGCGAAATATTTCAGAGTCCCGTCGAGTTTCAAAGTCGTGCGGCATCTTGGTTCGACCGCGGCAAAAATCGACATATCCTCGAATCCAACTACAGATCCCTGTTCCTCGTTCAATTGCCAACGTTTTACTCTAATGGTTCGACATCGGTCGTCGTGCTGGTTTTCGAGAAAAGCGCGAATAACTTGTATCGCTGGAAATATTTCAGAGTCCCGACGAGTTTCTAAGTCGTGCGGCACCTTGGTCCGGAGGACGAAATCGACATATCCTCGAATCCAACTACTGATCCCTGTTCCTCGTTCAATTGCCAACGTTTTACTATAAGGGTTCGACATCGGTCGTCGTGCTGGTTTTCGAGAAAAGCGCGAATAACTTGGATCGCTGCGAAATATTTCAGAGTCCCGTCGAGTTTCAAAGTCGTGCGGCATCTTGGTTCGACCGCGGCAAAAATCGACATATCCTCGAATCCAACTACAGATCCCTGTTCCTCGTTCAATTGCCAACGTTTTACTCTAATGGTTCGACATCGGTCGTCGTGCTGGTTTTCGAGAAAAGCGCGAATAACTTGTATCGCTGGAAATATTTCAGAGTCCCGACGAGTTTCTAAGTCGTGCGGCACCTTGGTCCGGAGGACGAAATCGACATATCCTCGAAAACCAGCTACTGATCCCTGTTCCTCGTTCAATTGCCAACGTTTTACTATAAGGGTTCGACATCGGTCGTCGTGCTGGTTTTCGAGAAAAGCGCGAATAACTTGGATCGCTGCGAAATATTTCAGAGTCCCGTCGAGTTTCAAAGTCGTGCGGCATCTTGGTTCGACCGCGGCAAAAATCGACATATCCTCGAATCCAACTACAGATCCCTGTTCCTCGTTCAATTGCCAACGTTTTACTCTAATGGTTCGACATCGGTCGTCGTGCTGGTTTTCGAGAAAAGCGCGAATAACTTGTATCGCTGGAAATATTTCAGAGTCCCGACGAGTTTCTAAGTCGTGCGGCACCTTGGTCCGGAGGACGAAATCGACATATCCTCGAATCCAACTACTGATCCCTGTTCCTCGTTCAATTGCCAACGTTTTACTATAAGGGTTCGACATCGGTCGTCGTGCTGGTTTTCGAGAAAAGCGCGAATAACTTGGATCGCTGCGAAATATTTCAGAGAGTCCCGTCGAGTTTCAAAGTCGTGCGGCATCTTGGTTCGACCGCGGCAAAAATCGACATATCCTCGAATCCAACTACAGATCCCTGTTCCTCGTTCAATTGCCAACGTTTTACTCTAATGGTTCGACATCGGTCGTCGTGCTGGTTTTCGAGAAAAGCGCGAATAACTTGTATCGCTGGAAATATTTCAGAGTCCCGACGAGTTTCTAAGTCGTGCGGCACCTTGGTCCGGAGGACGAAATCGACATATCCTCGAATCCAACTACTGATCCCTGTTCCTCGTTCAATTGCCAACGTTTTACTATAAGGGTTCGACATCGGTCGTCGTGCTGGTTTTCGAGAAAAGCGCGAATAACTTGGATCGCTGCGAAATATTTCAGAGTCCCGTCGAGTTTCAAAGTCGTGCGGCATCTTGGTTCGACCGCGGCAAAAATCGACATATCCTCGAATCCAACTACAGATCCCTGTTCCTCGTTCAATTGCCAACGTTTTACTCTAATGGTTCGACATCGGTCGTCGTGCTGGTTTTCGAGAAAAGCGCGAATAACTTGTATCGCTGGAAATATTTCAGAGTCCCGACGAGTTTCTAAGTCGTGCGGCACCTTGGTCCGGAGGACGAAATCGACATATCCTCGAATCCAACTACTGATCCCTGTTCCTCGTTCAATTGCCAACGTTTTACTATAAGGGTTCGACATCGGTCGTCGTGCTGGTTTTCGAGAAAAGCGCGAATAACTTGGATCGCTGCGAAATATTTCAGAGTCCCGTCGAGTTTCAAAGTCGTGCGGCATCTTGGTTCGACCGCGGCAAAAATCGACATATCCTCGAATCCAACTACAGATCCCTGTTCCTCGTTCAATTGCCAACGTTTTACTCTAATGGTTCGACATCGGTCGTCGTGCTGGTTTTCGAGAAAAGCGCGAATAACTTGTATCGCTGGAAATATTTCAGAGTCCCGACGAGTTTCTAAGTCGTGCGGCACCTTGGTCCGGAGGACGAAATCGACATATCCTCGAATCCAACTACTGATCCCTGTTCCTCGTTCAATTGCCAACGTTTTACTATAAGGGTTCGACATCGGTCGTCGTGCTGGTTTTCGAGAAAAGCGCGAATAACTTGGATCGCTGCGAAATATTTCAGAGTCCCGTCGAGTTTCAAAGTCGTGCGGCATCTTGGTTCGACCGCGGCAAAAATCGACATATCCTCGAATCCAACTACAGATCCCTGTTCCTCGTTCAATTGCCAACGTTTTACTCTAATGGTTCGACATCGGTCGTCGTGCTGGTTTTCGAGAAAAGCGCGAATAACTTGTATCGCTGGAAATATTTCAGAGTCCCGACGAGTTTCTAAGTCGTGCGGCACCTTGGTCCGGAGGACGAAATCGACATATCCTCGAATCCAACTACTGATCCCTGTTCCTCGTTCAATTGCCAACGTTTTACTATAAGGGTTCGACATCGGTCGTCGTGCTGGTTTTCGAGAAAAGCGCGAATAACTTGGATCGCTGCGAAATATTTCAGAGTCCCGTCGAGTTTCAAAGTCGTGCGGCATCTTGGTTCGACCGCGGCAAAAATCGACATATCCTCGAATCCAACTACAGATCCCTGTTCCTCGTTCAATTGCCAACGTTTTACTCTAATGGTTCGACATCGGTCGTCGTGCTGGTTTTCGAGAAAAGCGCGAATAACTTGTATCGCTGGAAATATTTCAGAGTCCCGACGAGTTTCTAAGTCGTGCGGCACCTTGGTCCGGAGGACGAAATCGACATATCCTCGAATCCAACTACTGATCCCTGTTCCTCGTTCAATTGCCAACGTTTTACTATAAGGGTTCGACATCGGTCGTCGTGCTGGTTTTCGAGAAAAGCGCGAATAACTTGGATCGCTGCGAAATATTTCAGAGTCCCGTCGAGTTTCAAAGTCGTGCGGCATCTTGGTTCGACCGCGGCAAAAATCGACATATCCTCGAATCCAACTACAGATCCCTGTTCCTCGTTCAATTGCCAACGTTTTACTCTAATGGTTCGACATCGGTCGTCGTGCTGGTTTTCGAGAAAAGCGCGAATAACTTGTATCGCTGGAAATATTTCAGAGTCCCGACGAGTTTCTAAGTCGTGCGGCACCTTGGTCCGGAGGACGAAATCGACATATCCTCGAATCCAACTACTGATCCCTGTTCCTCGTTCAATTGCCAACGTTTTACTATAAGGGTTCGACATCGGTCGTCGTGCTGGTTTTCGAGAAAAGCGCGAATAACTTGGATCGCTGCGAAATATTTCAGAGTCCCGTCGAGTTTCAAAGTCGTGCGGCATCTTGGTTCGACCGCGGCAAAAATCGACATATCCTCGAATCCAACTACAGATCCCTGTTCCTCGTTCAATTGCCAACGTTTTACTCTAATGGTTCGACATCGGTCGTCGTGCTGGTTTTCGAGAAAAGCGCGAATAACTTGTATCGCTGGAAATATTTCAGAGTCCCGACGAGTTTCTAAGTCGTGCGGCACCTTGGTCCGGAGGACGAAATCGACATATCCTCGAATCCAACTACTGATCCCTGTTCCTCGTTCAATTGCCAACGTTTTACTATAAGGGTTCGACATCGGTCGTCGTGCTGGTTTTCGAGAAAAGCGCGAATAACTTGGATCGCTGCGAAATATTTCAGAGTCCCGTCGAGTTTCAAAGTCGTGCGGCATCTTGGTTCGACCGCGGCAAAAATCGACATATCCTCGAATCCAACTACAGATCCCTGTTCCTCGTTCAATTGCCAACGTTTTACTCTAATGGTTCGACATCGGTCGTCGTGCTGGTTTTCGAGAAAAGCGCGAATAACTTGTATCGCTGGAAATATTTCAGAGTCCCGACGAGTTTCTAAGTCGTGCGGCACCTTGGTCCGGAGGACGAAATCGACATATCCTCGAATCCAACTACTGATCCCTGTTCCTCGTTCAATTGCCAACGTTTTACTATAAGGGTTCGACATCGGTCGTCGTGCTGGTTTTCGAGAAAAGCGCGAATAACTTGGATCGCTGCGAAATATTTCAGAGTCCCGTCGAGTTTCAAAGTCGTGCGGCATCTTGGTTCGACCGCGGCAAAAATCGACATATCCTCGAATCCAACTACAGATCCCTGTTCCTCGTTCAATTGCCAACGTTTTACTCTAATGGTTCGACATCGGTCGTCGTGCTGGTTTTCGAGAAAAGCGCGAATAACTTGTATCGCTGGAAATATTTCAGAGTCCCGACGAGTTTCTAAGTCGTGCGGCACCTTGGTCCGGAGGACGAAATCGACATATCCTCGAATCCAACTACTGATCCCTGTTCCTCGTTCAATTGCCAACGTTTTACTATAAGGGTTCGACATCGGTCGTCGTGCTGGTTTTCGAGAAAAGCGCGAATAACTTGGATCGCTGCGAAATATTTCAGAGTCCCGTCGAGTTTCAAAGTCGTGCGGCATCTTGGTTCGACCGCGGCAAAAATCGACATATCCTCGAATCCAACTACAGATCCCTGTTCCTCGTTCAATTGCCAACGTTTTACTCTAATGGTTCGACATCGGTCGTCGTGCTGGTTTTCGAGAAAAGCGCGAATAACTTGTATCGCTGGAAATATTTCAGAGTCCCGACGAGTTTCTAAGTCGTGCGGCACCTTGGTCCGGAGGACGAAATCGACATATCCTCGAATCCAACTACTGATCCCTGTTCCTCGTTCAATTGCCAACGTTTTACTATAAGGGTTCGACATCGGTCGTCGTGCTGGTTTTCGAGAAAAGCGCGAATAACTTGGATCGCTGCGAAATATTTCAGAGTCCCGTCGAGTTTCAAAGTCGTGCGGCATCTTGGTTCGACCGCGGCAAAAATCGACATATCCTCGAATCCAACTACAGATCCCTGTTCCTCGTTCAATTGCCAACGTTTTACTCTAATGGTTCGACATCGGTCGTCGTGCTGGTTTTCGAGAAAAGCGCGAATAACTTGTATCGCTGGAAATATTTCAGAGTCCCGACGAGTTTCTAAGTCGTGCGGCACCTTGGTCCGGGAGGACGAAATCGACATATCCTCGAATCCAACTACTGATCCCTGTTCCTCGTTCAATTGCCAACGTTTTACTATAAGGGTTCGACATCGGTCGTCGTGCTGGTTTTCGAGAAAAGCGCGAATAACTTGGATCGCTGCGAAATATTTCAGAGTCCCGTCGAGTTTCAAAGTCGTGCGGCATCTTGGTTCGACCGCGGCAAAAATCGACATATCCTCGAATCCAACTACAGATCCCTGTTCCTCGTTCAATTGCCAACGTTTTACTCTAATGGTTCGACATCGGTCGTCGTGCTGGTTTTCGAGAAAAGCGCGAATAACTTGTATCGCTGGAAATATTTCAGAGTCCCGACGAGTTTCTAAGTCGTGCGGCACCTTGGTCCGGAGGACGAAATCGACATATCCTCGAATCCAACTACTGATCCCTGTTCCTCGTTCAATTGCCAACGTTTTACTATAAGGGTTCGACATCGGTCGTCGTGCTGGTTTTCGAGAAAAGCGCGAATAACTTGGATCGCTGCGAAATATTTCAGAGTCCCGTCGAGTTTCAAAGTCGTGCGGCATCTTGGTTCGACCGCGGCAAAAATCGACATATCCTCGAATCCAACTACAGATCCCTGTTCCTCGTTCAATTGCCAACGTTTTACTCTAATGGTTCGACATCGGTCGTCGTGCTGGTTTTCGAGAAAAGCGCGAATAACTTGTATCGCTGGAAATATTTCAGAGTCCCGACGAGTTTCTAAGTCGTGCGGCACCTTGGTCCGGAGGACGAAATCGACATATCCTCGAATCCAACTACTGATCCCTGTTCCTCGTTCAATTGCCAACGTTTTACTATAAGGGTTCGACATCGGTCGTCGTGCTGGTTTTCGAGAAAAGCGCGAATAACTTGGATCGCTGCGAAATATTTCAGAGTCCCGTCGAGTTTCAAAGTCGTGCGGCATCTTGGTTCGACCGCGGCAAAAATCGACATATCCTCGAATCCAACTACAGATCCCTGTTCCTCGTTCAATTGCCAACGTTTTACTCTAATGGTTCGACATCGGTCGTCGTGCTGGTTTTCGAGAAAAGCGCGAATAACTTGTATCGCTGGAAATATTTCAGAGTCCCGACGAGTTTCTAAGTCGTGCGGCACCTTGGTCCGGAGGACGAAATCGACATATCCTCGAATCCAACTACTGATCCCTGTTCCTCGTTCAATTGCCAACGTTTTACTATAAGGGTTCGACATCGGTCGTCGTGCTGGTTTTCGAGAAAAGCGCGAATAACTTGGATCGCTGCGAAATATTTCAGAGTCCCGTCGAGTTTCAAAGTCGTGCGGCATCTTGGTTCGACCGCGGCAAAAATCGACATATCCTCGAATCCAACTACAGATCCCTGTTCCTCGTTCAATTGCCAACGTTTTACTCTAATGGTTCGACATCGGTCGTCGTGCTGGTTTTCGAGAAAAGCGCGAATAACTTGTATCGCTGGAAATATTTCAGAGTCCCGACGAGTTTCTAAGTCGTGCGGCACCTTGGTCCGGAGGACGAAATCGACATATCCTCGAATCCAACTACTGATCCCTGTTCCTCGTTCAATTGCCAACGTTTTACTATAAGGGTTCGACATCGGTCGTCGTGCTGGTTTTCGAGAAAAGCGCGAATAACTTGGATCGCTGCGAAATATTTCAGAGTCCCGTCGAGTTTCAAAGTCGTGCGGCATCTTGGTTCGACCGCGGCAAAAATCGACATATCCTCGAATCCAACTACAGATCCCTGTTCCTCGTTCAATTGCCAACGTTTTACTCTAATGGTTCGACATCGGTCGTCGTGCTGGTTTTCGAGAAAAGCGCGAATAACTTGTATCGCTGGAAATATTTCAGAGTCCCGACGAGTTTCTAAGTCGTGCGGCACCTTGGTCCGGAGGACGAAATCGACATATCCTCGAATCCAACTACTGATCCCTGTTCCTCGTTCAATTGCCAACGTTTTACTATAAGGGTTCGACATCGGTCGTCGTGCTGGTTTTCGAGAAAAGCGCGAATAACTTGGATCGCTGCGAAATATTTCAGAGTCCCGTCGAGTTTCAAAGTCGTGCGGCATCTTGGTTCGACCGCGGCAAAAATCGACATATCCTCGAATCCAACTACAGATCCCTGTTCCTCGTTCAATTGCCAACGTTTTACTCTAATGGTTCGACATCGGTCGTCGTGCTGGTTTTCGAGAAAAGCGCGAATAACTTGTATCGCTGGAAATATTTCAGAGTCCCGACGAGTTTCTAAGTCGTGCGGCACCTTGGTCCGGAGGACGAAATCGACATATCCTCGAATCCAACTACTGATCCCTGTTCCTCGTTCAATTGCCAACGTTTTACTATAAGGGTTCGACATCGGTCGTCGTGCTGGTTTTCGAGAAAAGCGCGAATAACTTGGATCGCTGCGAAATATTTCAGAGTCCCGTCGAGTTTCAAAGTCGTGCGGCATCTTGGTTCGACCGCGGCAAAAATCGACATATCCTCGAATCCAACTACAGATCCCTGTTCCTCGTTCAATTGCCAACGTTTTACTCTAATGGTTCGACATCGGTCGTCGTGCTGGTTTTCGAGAAAAGCGCGAATAACTTGTATCGCTGGAAATATTTCAGAGTCCCGACGAGTTTCTAAGTCGTGCGGCACCTTGGTCCGGAGGACGAAATCGACATATCCTCGAATCCAACTACTGATCCCTGTTCCTCGTTCAATTGCCAACGTTTTACTATAAGGGTTCGACATCGGTCGTCGTGCTGGTTTTCGAGAAAAGCGCGAATAACTTGGATCGCTGCGAAATATTTCAGAGTCCCGTCGAGTTTCAAAGTCGTGCGGCATCTTGGTTCGACCGCGGCAAAAATCGACATATCCTCGAATCCAACTACAGATCCCTGTTCCTCGTTCAATTGCCAACGTTTTACTCTAATGGTTCGACATCGGTCGTCGTGCTGGTTTTCGAGAAAAGCGCGAATAACTTGTATCGCTGGAAATATTTCAGAGTCCCGACGAGTTTCTAAGTCGTGCGGCACCTTGGTCCGGAGGACGAAATCGACATATCCTCGAATCCAACTACTGATCCCTGTTCCTCGTTCAATTGCCAACGTTTTACTATAAGGGTTCGACATCGGTCGTCGTGCTGGTTTTCGAGAAAAGCGCGAATAACTTGGATCGCTGCGAAATATTTCAGAGTCCCGTCGAGTTTCAAAGTCGTGCGGCATCTTGGTTCGACCGCGGCAAAAATCGACATATCCTCGAATCCAACTACAGATCCCTGTTCCTCGTTCAATTGCCAACGTTTTACTCTAATGGTTCGACATCGGTCGTCGTGCTGGTTTTCGAGAAAAGCGCGAATAACTTGTATCGCTGGAAATATTTCAGAGTCCCGACGAGTTTCTAAGTCGTGCGGCACCTTGGTCCGGAGGACGAAATCGACATATCCTCGAATCCAACTACTGATCCCTGTTCCTCGTTCAATTGCCAACGTTTTACTATAAGGGTTCGACATCGGTCGTCGTGCTGGTTTTCGAGAAAAGCGCGAATAACTTGGATCGCTGCGAAATATTTCAGAGTCCCGTCGAGTTTCAAAGTCGTGCGGCATCTTGGTTCGACCGCGGCAAAAATCGACATATCCTCGAATCCAACTACAGATCCCTGTTCCTCGTTCAATTGCCAACGTTTTACTCTAATGGTTCGACATCGGTCGTCGTGCTGGTTTTCGAGAAAAGCGCGAATAACTTGTATCGCTGGAAATATTTCAGAGTCCCGACGAGTTTCTAAGTCGTGCGGCACCTTGGTCCGGAGGACGAAATCGACATATCCTCGAATCCAACTACTGATCCCTGTTCCTCGTTCAATTGCCAACGTTTTACTATAAGGGTTCGACATCGGTCGTCGTGCTGGTTTTCGAGAAAAGCGCGAATAACTTGGATCGCTGCGAAATATTTCAGAGTCCCGTCGAGTTTCAAAGTCGTGCGGCATCTTGGTTCGACCGCGGCAAAAATCGACATATCCTCGAATCCAACTACAGATCCCTGTTCCTCGTTCAATTGCCAACGTTTTACTCTAATGGTTCGACATCGGTCGTCGTGCTGGTTTTCGAGGAAAGCGCGAATAACTTGTATCGCTGGAAATATTTCAGAGTCCCGAAGAGTTTCTAAGTCGTGCGGCACCTTGGTCCGGAGGACGAAATTGACATATCCTCGAATCCAACTACTGATCCCTGTTCCTCGTTCAATTGCCAACGTTTTACTATAAGGGTTCGACATCGGTCGTCGTGCTGGTTTTCGAGAAAAGCGCGAATAACTTGGATCGCTGCGAAATATTTCAGAGTCCCGTCGAGTTTCAAAGTCGTGCGGCATCTTGGTTCGACCGCGGCAAAAATCGACATATCCTCGAATCCAACTACAGATCCCTGTGCCTCGTTCAATTGCCAACGTTTTACTCTAATGGTTCGACATCGGTCGTCGTGCTGGTTTTCGAGAAAAGCGCGAATAACTTGTATCGCTGGAAATATTTCAGAGTCCCGAAGAGTTTCTAAGTCGTGCGGCACCTTGGTCCGGAGGACGAAATCGACATATCCTCGAATCCAACTACTGATCCCTGTTCCTCGTTCAATTGCCAACGTTTTACTATAAGGGTTCGACATCGGTCGTCGTGCTGGTTTTCGAGAAAAGCGCGAATAACTTGTATCGCTGGAAATATTTCAGAGTCCCGAAGAGTTTCCAAGTCGTGCGGCACCTTGGTCCGGAGGACGAAATCGACATATCCTCGAATCCAACTACTGATCCCTGTTCCTCGTTCAATTGCCAACGTTTTACTATAAGGGTTCGACATCGGTCGTCGTGCTGGTTTTCGAGAAAAGCGCGAATAACTTGGATCGCTGCGAAATATTTCAGAGTCCCGTCGAGTTTCAAAGTCGTGCGGCATCTTGGTTCGACCGCGGCAAAAATCGACATATCCTCGAATCCAACTACAGATCCCTGTTCCTCGTTCAATTGCCAACGTTTTACTCTAATGGTTCGACATCGGTCGTCGTGCTGGTTTTCGAGAAAAGCGCGAATAACTTGTATCGCTGGAAATATTTCAGAGTCCCGAAGAGTTTCTAAGTCGTGCGGCACCTTGGTCCGGAGGACGAAATCGACATATCCTCGAATCCAACTACTGATCCCTGTTCCTCGTTCAATTGCCAACGTTTTACTATAAGGGTTCGACATCGGTCGTCGTGCTGGTTTTCGAGAAAAGCGCGAATAACTTGGATCGCTGCGAAATATTTCAGAGTCCCGTCGAGTTTCAAAGTCGTGCGGCATCTTGGTTCGACCGCGGCAAAAATCGACATATCCTCGAATCCAACTACAGATCCCTGTTCCTCGTTCAATTGCCAACGTTTTACTCTAATGGTTCGACATCGGTCGTCGTGCTGGTTTTCGAGAAAAGCGCGAATAACTTGTATCGCTGGAAATATTTCAGAGTCCCGACGAGTTTCTAAGTCGTGCGGCACCTTGGTCCGGAGGACGAAATCGACATATCCTCGAATCCAACTACTGATCCCTGTTCCTCGTTCAATTGCCAACGTTTTACTATAAGGGTTCGACATCGGTCGTCGTGCTGGTTTTCGAGAAAAGCGCGAATAACTTGGATCGCTGCGAAATATTTCAGAGTCCCGTCGAGTTTCAAAGTCGTGCGGCATCTTGGTTCGACCGCGGCAAAAATCGACATATCCTCGAATCCAACTACAGATCCCTGTTCCTCGTTCAATTGCCAACGTTTTACTCTAATGGTTCGACATCGGTCGTCGTGCTGGTTTTCGAGAAAAGCGCGAATAACTTGTATCGCTGGAAATATTTCAGAGTCCCGACGAGTTTCTAAGTCGTGCGGCACCTTGGTCCGGAGGACGAAATCGACATATCCTCGAATCCAACTACTGATCCCTGTTCCTCGTTCAATTGCCAACGTTTTACTATAAGGGTTCGACATCGGTCGTCGTGCTGGTTTTCGAGAAAAGCGCGAATAACTTGGATCGCTGCGAAATATTTCAGAGTCCCGTCGAGTTTCAAAGTCGTGCGGCATCTTGGTTCGACCGCGGCAAAAATCGACATATCCTCGAATCCAACTACAGATCCCTGTTCCTCGTTCAATTGCCAACGTTTTACTCTAATGGTTCGACATCGGTCGTCGTGCTGGTTTTCGAGAAAAGCGCGAATAACTTGTATCGCTGGAAATATTTCAGAGTCCCGACGAGTTTCTAAGTCGTGCGGCACCTTGGTCCGGAGGACGAAATCGACATATCCTCGAATCCAACTACTGATCCCTGTTCCTCGTTCAATTGCCAACGTTTTACTATAAGGGTTCGACATCGGTCGTCGTGCTGGTTTTCGAGAAAAGCGCGAATAACTTGGATCGCTGCGAAATATTTCAGAGTCCCGTCGAGTTTCAAAGTCGTGCGGCATCTTGGTTCGACCGCGGCAAAAATCGACATATCCTCGAATCCAACTACAGATCCCTGTTCCTCGTTCAATTGCCAACGTTTTACTCTAATGGTTCGACATCGGTCGTCGTGCTGGTTTTCGAGAAAAGCGCGAATAACTTGTATCGCTGGAAATATTTCAGAGTCCCGACGAGTTTCTAAGTCGTGCAGCACCTTGGTCCGGAGGACGAAATCGACATATCCTCGAATCCAACTACTGATCCCTGTTCCTCGTTCAATTGCCAACGTTTTACTATAAGGGTTCGACATCGGTCGTCGTGCTGGTTTTCGAGAAAAGCGCGAATAACTTGGATCGCTGCGAAATATTTCAGAGTCCCGTCGAGTTTCAAAGTCGTGCGGCATCTTGGTTCGACCGCGGCAAAAATCGACATATCCTCGAATCCAACTACAGATCCCTGTTCCTCGTTCAATTGCCAACGTTTTACTCTAATGGTTCGACATCGGTCGTCGTGCTGGTTTTCGAGAAAAGCGCGAATAACTTGTATCGCTGGAAATATTTCAGAGTCCCGACGAGTTTCTAAGTCGTGCGGCACCTTGGTCCGGAGGACGAAATCGACATATCCTCGAATCCAACTACTGATCCCTGTTCCTCGTTCAATTGCCAACGTTTTACTATAAGGGTTCGACATCGGTCGTCGTGCTGGTTTTCGAGAAAAGCGCGAATAACTTGGATCGCTGCGAAATATTTCAGAGTCCCGTCGAGTTTCAAAGTCGTGCGGCATCTTGGTTCGACCGCGGCAAAAATCGACATATCCTCGAATCCAACTACAGATCCCTGTTCCTCGTTCAATTGCCAACGTTTTACTCTAATGGTTCGACATCGGTCGTCGTGCTGGTTTTCGAGAAAAGCGCGAATAACTTGTATCGCTGGAAATATTTCAGAGTCCCGACGAGTTTCTAAGTCGTGCGGCACCTTGGTCCGGAGGACGAAATCGACATATCCTCGAATCCAACTACTGATCCCTGTTCCTCGTTCAATTGCCAACGTTTTACTATAAGGGTTCGACATCGGTCGTCGTGCTGGTTTTCGAGAAAAGCGCGAATAACTTGGATCGCTGCGAAATATTTCAGAGTCCCGTCGAGTTTCAAAGTCGTGCGGCATCTTGGTTCGACCGCGGCAAAAATCGACATATCCTCGAATCCAACTACAGATCCCTGTTCCTCGTTCAATTGCCAACGTTTTACTCTAATGGTTCGACATCGGTCGTCGTGCTGGTTTTCGAGAAAAGCGCGAATAACTTGTATCGCTGGAAATATTTCAGAGTCCCGACGAGTTTCTAAGTCGTGCGGCACCTTGGTCCGGAGGACGAAATCGACATATCCTCGAATCCAACTACTGATCCCTGTTCCTCGTTCAATTGCCAACGTTTTACTATAAGGGTTCGACATCGGTCGTCGTGCTGGTTTTCGAGAAAAGCGCGAATAACTTGGATCGCTGCGAAATATTTCAGAGTCCCGTCGAGTTTCAAAGTCGTGCGGCATCTTGGTTCGACCGCGGCAAAAATCGACATATCCTCGAATCCAACTACAGATCCCTGTTCCTCGTTCAATTGCCAACGTTTTACTCTAATGGTTCGACATCGGTCGTCGTGCTGGTTTTCGAGAAAAGCGCGAATAACTTGTATCGCTGGAAATATTTCAGAGTCCCGACGAGTTTCTAAGTCGTGCGGCACCTTGGTCCGGAGGACGAAATCGACATATCCTCGAATCCAACTACTGATCCCTGTTCCTCGTTCAATTGCCAACGTTTTACTATAAGGGTTCGACATCGGTCGTCGTGCTGGTTTTCGAGAAAAGCGCGAATAACTTGGATCGCTGCGAAATATTTCAGAGTCCCGTCGAGTTTCAAAGTCGTGCGGCATCTTGGTTCGACCGCGGCAAAAATCGACATATCCTCGAATCCAACTACAGATCCCTGTTCCTCGTTCAATTGCCAACGTTTTACTCTAATGGTTCGACATCGGTCGTCGTGCTGGTTTTCGAGAAAAGCGCGAATAACTTGTATCGCTGGAAATATTTCAGAGTCCCGACGAGTTTCTAAGTCGTGCGGCACCTTGGTCCGGAGGACGAAATCGACATATCCTCGAATCCAACTACTGATCCCTGTTCCTCGTTCAATTGCCAACGTTTTACTATAAGGGTTCGACATCGGTCGTCGTGCTGGTTTTCGAGAAAAGCGCGAATAACTTGGATCGCTGCGAAATATTTCAGAGTCCCGTCGAGTTTCAAAGTCGTGCGGCATCTTGGTTCGACCGCGGCAAAAATCGACATATCCTCGAATCCAACTACAGATCCCTGTTCCTCGTTCAATTGCCAACGTTTTACTCTAATGGTTCGACATCGGTCGTCGTGCTGGTTTTCGAGAAAAGCGCGAATAACTTGTATCGCTGGAAATATTTCAGAGTCCCGACGAGTTTCTAAGTCGTGCGGCACCTTGGTCCGGAGGACGAAATCGACATATCCTCGAATCCAACTACTGATCCCTGTTCCTCGTTCAATTGCCAACGTTTTACTATAAGGGTTCGACATCGGTCGTCGTGCTGGTTTTCGAGAAAAGCGCGAATAACTTGGATCGCTGCGAAATATTTCAGAGTCCCGTCGAGTTTCAAAGTC
>CAJUZA010000009.1:45000-50000 GCA_910592295.1 Andrena haemorrhoa
CCGCTTTCGGGGGACGGCGACGATCCTTCGCGCGCTGGTTGGAGGCGCACGGGCCTCGGCTTCATCCGAACCGAGAGAACAAAAGATATATATCAAACATATTTAATAACACGATTACCCTGAACGGTGGATCACTTGGCTCGTGGGTCGATGAAGAACGCAGCTAATTGCGCGTCAACGTGTGAACTGCAGGACACATGAACATCGACATTTCGAACGCACATTGCGGTCCACGGATACAATTCCTGGACCACGCCTGGCTGAGGGTCGTTATCACAAACAAAAGACTGCTTGCGTCGGTTTCTCCTCGGCGTGTCATCCTCGCCGTCTCGCGTTTCCGACGATGTAACGCGTTTCGGTGTCGGGTCGATGATACACGCGAGATACGCGCGACGTACGAGCGAAAGTTGGGCTGTTCGTCGGCGTTTGCCACGGCTCGCGCCAGAGTCGTTGAAGCGTGTAATCTCTCCCGTGCGAGAAAAGAGAGAGGCGAACGTGATGAAAATATGATCATCGTGCGGACTCGCGTGCGTGCTTTCACGGCGTCGTGCGTCGTTGTTTTAAAACGACCGCCCGTGTGCTGCACCGCTCCCCGGATCAAGCACACTCACGGCAGCCTCTCCGCTCGCACCGGTGGTGTAGATTTGCCTTCACGTTCTGCGCGAGATCTTTTTACCGTGCTCCCGACGTCGCCTGAAATGAAAAATTTGTCCTGAGAAAGAGACACCAAAGAGCGAGAGATAGAGAGAAAGAGCAGTGCGCGGCATATGTGCGCCGATCTATATCGTCGCCTTCACGAGGCCCCAGGGATTTTAAAAAGAGGGTCGTCGTTTTGACAAGTGATAAAAGTCAATCGATACATCGAGGGCACACCACTCGTTCTTCGGGACGCCGTGAAGATCCAAGGGTGTATTACACGAATACAGGCGCTGTGCGGGATGATAAACAACCACGCGTTAACAGGATCGGGTCGATGTATTTCCCCGTCCGTTGCGCGTGTCCTCGCCAAGCCCTATTCGTTCTCTCCCTATGGCCACGTTCCGTCGACACAGACTAGTGTTTGCGCCAAACATTCGATGAGAGATTGCTGCATGCGTCGTTTAACGTTTCTGTACCCCGAAATCCTCATTGGCGCGGCTGCGCGAATTTGAATTTTGACGAGAACCGAAAGGCGCTGATGCCGCGAAAGGTGGTTATGACTCTCCTTCGTGTAGAATGGAAGAACGAGTCTCCCCGATCGCCCCATGTCTTTGTCGCGTTGTTGGTCGACCGTATAAGAGACCGCGCGTCTCACCGGTCGTACAGTCCACGGAAAAGCTTATTTTTCCCGCGGTTCCCTCTGCTGCTCGCAGCGTGAAGGGATAGCGGAATCTCAAAGCTAATATAGCGGACGGACGTTAAAGTAAAAACCGGTGGTCGTTCCGCGGGAGTCTCGCGGATCGATTCGACGATGCGCGACGAAAAGAGACACTTTGGCGAGGCGCAAATAGAGGTAGGGGGGACTAATTCTCTATTAGAAGAGAAAAAGAGTCCATATACCTTTTCTCTGAAATCGTGCGATGGCACCTCTGGATACACAACGAGTCTGGCTATGAGCAGGGACGTGTACGGGGGAAGATATATGTGCGTGGCGTGTGATGCCGTATACGCGGTGCGCATGGGAAACTGCGAGCGAGCAAGGGAAGAGAAAGAATCGAAGAAGTTTATTTATATTCTTCTCCTTGTATTCTTCAGCCCAGCTTCTCGTCCGGCCCGGCCCCGTCGTCGGTGTCAACTCGCAATACGCGCACACCCCCCCGTACTCCCGCCGCCGGGAGACCCGTCGAGATAAAGTATCAAAAAGAGGGAGCACGATTTATATATCTTCTCTCCATATGATTGACGACCTCAGAGTAGGCGAGATTACCCGCTGAATTTAAGCATATTACTAAGCGGAGGAAAAGAAACTAACAAGGATTTCCTTAGTAGCGGCGAGCGAACAGGAATTAGCCCAGCACTGAATCCCGCGGTTCCGCCGCAGGGAATTGTAGTGTTCAGGAGGATCCGTTTATCCCGTGACGTCGCACCGCGTCCAAGTCCATCTTGAATGGGGCCACTTACCCGCAGAGGGTGCCAGGCCCGTAGCGACCGGTACGCGTTTCGGGAGGATCTCTCCATAGAGTCGGGTTGCTTGAGAGTGCAACCCTAAGTGGGTGGTAAACTCCATCTAAGGCTAAATACAACCACGAGACCGATAGCGAACAAGTACCGTGAGGGAAAGTTGAAAAGAACTTTGAAGAGAGAGTTCAAGAGTACGTGAAACCGTTCAGGGGTAAACCTGAGAAACCCAAAAGATCGAATGGGGAGATTCATCGTCGACGAGGCTGGCTCCCGTCGGTGCGCGATACTCCGGGTGGACTTTCGTGGTCCATTAGCGAGGGTACACCACCGGCGGCGAATGTTCCGGCCACGTAGTCGTGCACTTCTCCCCTAGTAGAACGTCGCGACCCGTTGCGTGTCGGTCTACGGCCCGAGCGGTTGCCTGTTTCGTTGCTCCCAGAGCACGCGACAGACCCTCGGCCGCCCGGCCGGCTGCGCGACGGTACTCTGACGGTATCGGGCCGCAACCAATCCATTTTCGAATGTGTGTGCGTCAGGCCCGCCGCAAGCCCGGCCAGTTCTTACCCGGAGGCACGGACCTGGTGCCGTCCCCGGGCCTGGCCAGCTGTTAGCAGGCGGTGTCCTTGGACTGGCCAAGCTTCGAATTACCGGTCGGCGACGCTACTGCTTTGGGTACTCTCAGGACCCGTCTTGAAACACGGACCAAGGAGTCTAACATGTGCGCGAGTCATTGGGAGAAAGAAACCTAAAGGCGGAATGAAAGTGAAGGTCGACCTTTGCGTCGACCGAGGGAGGATCGGCCGCGTTACGATGCGGCCTCGCACTCCCGGGGCGTCTCGTTCTCATTGCGAGAAGAGGCGCACCTAGAGCGTACACGTTGGGACCCGAAAGATGGTGAACTATGCCTGGTCAGGACGAAGTCAGGGGAAACCCTGATGGAGGTCCGTAGCGATTCTGACGTGCAAATCGATCGTCGGAACTGGGTATAGGGGCGAAAGACTAATCGAACCATCTAGTAGCTGGTTCCCTCCGAAGTTTCCCTCAGGATAGCTGGCACTCGCTCGTTCCTACGCGAACGTGTGCGAGTTTCATCTGGTAAAGCGAATGATTAGAGGCCTTGGGGCCGAAACGACCTCAACCTATTCTCAAACTTTAAATGGGTGAGATCTCTGGCTTGCTTGGATCATGAAGCCACGAGATTATATTGAATCAGAGTGCCAAGTGGGCCAATTTTGGTAAGCAGAACTGGCGCTGTGGGATGAACCAAACGCAGAGTTAAGGCGCCTAAGTCGACGCTTATGGGATACCATGAAAGGCGTTGGTTGCTTAAGACAGCAGGACGGTGGCCATGGAAGTCGGAATCCGCTAAGGAGTGTGTAACAACTCACCTGCCGAAGCAACTAGCCCTGAAAATGGATGGCGCTGAAGCGTCGCGCCTATACTCCGCCGTCAGCGGCAAGTGGGGAGGGACGTGCCACCCGTTCGCGGGTGACCGTCCTCCATGAAGCCCTGACGAGTAGGAGGGTCGCGGCGGTGTGCGCAGAAGGGTCTGGGCGTGAGCCTGCCTGGAGCCACCGTCGGTGCAGATCTTGGTGGTAGTAGCAAATACTCCAGCGAGGCCCTGGAGGACTGACGTGGAGAAGGGTTTCGTGTGAACAGCCGTTGCACAGGAGTCAGTCGATCCTAAGCCCTAAGAGAAATCCTATGCAGATGTGGTGTCCTAAAACAGAGTTTTTTGAGACACACACCCGTTGGGCGAAAGGGAATCCGGTTCCTATTCCGGAACCCGGTAGCGGAACCGCAAACCATTCGGGCCCTCGTAAGAGTGTTCGTCGGGGTAACCCAAAATGACCTGGAGACGCCGTCGGGAGATCCGGGAAGAGTTTTCTTTTCTGTATAAGCGTTCGAGTTCCCTGGAAACCTCTAGCAGGGAGATAGGGTTTGGAACGCGAAGAGCACCGCAGTTGCGGCGGTGTCCGGATCTTCCCCTCGGACCTTGAAAATCCAGGAGAGGGCCACGTGGAGGTGTCGCGCCGGTTCGTACCCATATCCGCAGCAGGTCTCCAAGGTAAAGAGCCTCTAGTCGATAGATTAATGTAGGTAAGGGAAGTCGGCAAATTGGATCCGTAACTTCGGAATAAGGATTGGCTCTGAGGAGCGGGGCGTGTCGGGCTTGGTTGGGAAACGGGTTTGGTTGACGAGCCGGGCCTGGGTGAGGTGAACGGTCGGGATTTCGGTCTCGCATCCGGGATCCGAGCTCGGTCCCGTGCCATCGCCTCCCGCGGATCTTCCTTGCTGTGAGGCTTCCGTGTCGGTTTTACCGTCGTGGTCGTCCTCTTCGGCCGCCATTCAACGCTCAGCTCAGAACTGGCACGGACTAGGGGAATCCGACTGTCTAATTAAAACAAAGCATTGCGATGGCCCCCGAGGGTGTTGACGCAATGTGATTTCTGCCCAGTGCTCTGAATGTCAACGTGAAGAAATTCAAAAAAGCGCGGGTAAACGGCGGGAGTAACTATGACTCTCTTAATTATAGGATTATAGGCCTATCACAGTCCAATCAGTGTTAACGAGGACCTTCCATAAAGTACTGGCTAAGCGACTCACGGACATGGTCCTCCTGGACCCCAGGCAGAAAGCTTTTCTGCCCAAAGATGGCTGCGCCGAAAACATATTCGATTTAGACATGATCCTGAAGTACCACCGGCAACAATTCAAGCCTCTGTTTATGGCATCTACCGACATAGCCAAGGCGTTCGATTCAGTCTCGCACAACTCAATTAGAGACACGCTACTCACCATGGGTGTCCCCGACCCAATGGTGGAGTATGTGATGAACGCCTACCAGAGGAGTGTGACGACCCTAGCGAGTGGAGACTGGGAATCAGATGACATCCGAC
>CAJUZA010000009.1:55000-70000 GCA_910592295.1 Andrena haemorrhoa
AATATTTCAGAGTCCCGTCGAGTTTCAAAGTCGTGCGGCATCTTGGTTCGACCGCGGCAAAAATCGACATATCCTCGAATCCAACTACAGATCCCTGTTCCTCGTTCAATTGCCAACGTTTTACTCTAATGGTTCGACATCGGTCGTCGTGCTGGTTTTCGAGAAAAGCGCGAATAACTTGTATCGCTGGAAATATTTCAGAGTCCCGACGAGTTTCTAAGTCGTGCGGCACCTTGGTCCGGAGGACGAAATCGACATATCCTCGAATCCAACTACTGATCCCTGTTCCTCGTTCAATTGCCAACGTTTTACTATAAGGGTTCGACATCGGTCGTCGTGCTGGTTTTCGAGAAAAGCGCGAATAACTTGGATCGCTGCGAAATATTTCAGAGTCCCGTCGAGTTTCAAAGTCGTGCGGCATCTTGGTTCGACCGCGGCAAAAATCGACATATCCTCGAATCCAACTACAGATCCCTGTTCCTCGTTCAATTGCCAACGTTTTACTCTAATGGTTCGACATCGGTCGTCGTGCTGGTTTTCGAGAAAAGCGCGAATAACTTGTATCGCTGGAAATATTTCAGAGTCCCGACGAGTTTCTAAGTCGTGCGGCACCTTGGTCCGGAGGACGAAATCGACATATCCTCGAATCCAACTACTGATCCCTGTTCCTCGTTCAATTGCCAACGTTTTACTATAAGGGTTCGACATCGGTCGTCGTGCTGGTTTTCGAGAAAAGCGCGAATAACTTGGATCGCTGCGAAATATTTCAGAGTCCCGTCGAGTTTCAAAGTCGTGCGGCATCTTGGTTCGACCGCGGCAAAAATCGACATATCCTCGAATCCAACTACAGATCCCTGTTCCTCGTTCAATTGCCAACGTTTTACTCTAATGGTTCGACATCGGTCGTCGTGCTGGTTTTCGAGAAAAGCGCGAATAACTTGTATCGCTGGAAATATTTCAGAGTCCCGACGAGTTTCTAAGTCGTGCGGCACCTTGGTCCGGAGGACGAAATCGACATATCCTCGAATCCAACTACTGATCCCTGTTCCTCGTTCAATTGCCAACGTTTTACTATAAGGGTTCGACATCGGTCGTCGTGCTGGTTTTCGAGAAAAGCGCGAATAACTTGGATCGCTGCGAAATATTTCAGAGTCCCGTCGAGTTTCAAAGTCGTGCGGCATCTTGGTTCGACCGCGGCAAAAATCGACATATCCTCGAATCCAACTACAGATCCCTGTTCCTCGTTCAATTGCCAACGTTTTACTCTAATGGTTCGACATCGGTCGTCGTGCTGGTTTTCGAGAAAAGCGCGAATAACTTGTATCGCTGGAAATATTTCAGAGTCCCGACGAGTTTCTAAGTCGTGCGGCACCTTGGTCCGGAGGACGAAATCGACATATCCTCGAATCCAACTACTGATCCCTGTTCCTCGTTCAATTGCCAACGTTTTACTATAAGGGTTCGACATCGGTCGTCGTGCTGGTTTTCGAGAAAAGCGCGAATAACTTGGATCGCTGCGAAATATTTCAGAGTCCCGTCGAGTTTCAAAGTCGTGCGGCATCTTGGTTCGACCGCGGCAAAAATCGACATATCCTCGAATCCAACTACAGATCCCTGTTCCTCGTTCAATTGCCAACGTTTTACTCTAATGGTTCGACATCGGTCGTCGTGCTGGTTTTCGAGAAAAGCGCGAATAACTTGTATCGCTGGAAATATTTCAGAGTCCCGACGAGTTTCTAAGTCGTGCGGCACCTTGGTCCGGAGGACGAAATCGACATATCCTCGAATCCAACTACTGATCCCTGTTCCTCGTTCAATTGCCAACGTTTTACTATAAGGGTTCGACATCGGTCGTCGTGCTGGTTTTCGAGAAAAGCGCGAATAACTTGGATCGCTGCGAAATATTTCAGAGTCCCGTCGAGTTTCAAAGTCGTGCGGCATCTTGGTTCGACCGCGGCAAAAATCGACATATCCTCGAATCCAACTACAGATCCCTGTTCCTCGTTCAATTGCCAACGTTTTACTCTAATGGTTCGACATCGGTCGTCGTGCTGGTTTTCGAGAAAAGCGCGAATAACTTGTATCGCTGGAAATATTTCAGAGTCCCGACGAGTTTCTAAGTCGTGCGGCACCTTGGTCCGGAGGACGAAATCGACATATCCTCGAATCCAACTACTGATCCCTGTTCCTCGTTCAATTGCCAACGTTTTACTATAAGGGTTCGACATCGGTCGTCGTGCTGGTTTTCGAGAAAAGCGCGAATAACTTGGATCGCTGCGAAATATTTCAGAGTCCCGTCGAGTTTCAAAGTCGTGCGGCATCTTGGTTCGACCGCGGCAAAAATCGACATATCCTCGAATCCAACTACAGATCCCTGTTCCTCGTTCAATTGCCAACGTTTTACTCTAATGGTTCGACATCGGTCGTCGTGCTGGTTTTCGAGAAAAGCGCGAATAACTTGTATCGCTGGAAATATTTCAGAGTCCCGACGAGTTTCTAAGTCGTGCGGCACCTTGGTCCGGAGGACGAAATCGACATATCCTCGAATCCAACTACTGATCCCTGTTCCTCGTTCAATTGCCAACGTTTTACTATAAGGGTTCGACATCGGTCGTCGTGCTGGTTTTCGAGAAAAGCGCGAATAACTTGGATCGCTGCGAAATATTTCAGAGTCCCGTCGAGTTTCAAAGTCGTGCGGCATCTTGGTTCGACCGCGGCAAAAATCGACATATCCTCGAATCCAACTACAGATCCCTGTTCCTCGTTCAATTGCCAACGTTTTACTCTAATGGTTCGACATCGGTCGTCGTGCTGGTTTTCGAGAAAAGCGCGAATAACTTGTATCGCTGGAAATATTTCAGAGTCCCGACGAGTTTCTAAGTCGTGCGGCACCTTGGTCCGGAGGACGAAATCGACATATCCTCGAATCCAACTACTGATCCCTGTTCCTCGTTCAATTGCCAACGTTTTACTATAAGGGTTCGACATCGGTCGTCGTGCTGGTTTTCGAGAAAAGCGCGAATAACTTGGATCGCTGCGAAATATTTCAGAGTCCCGTCGAGTTTCAAAGTCGTGCGGCATCTTGGTTCGACCGCGGCAAAAATCGACATATCCTCGAATCCAACTACAGATCCCTGTTCCTCGTTCAATTGCCAACGTTTTACTCTAATGGTTCGACATCGGTCGTCGTGCTGGTTTTCGAGAAAAGCGCGAATAACTTGTATCGCTGGAAATATTTCAGAGTCCCGACGAGTTTCTAAGTCGTGCGGCACCTTGGTCCGGAGGACGAAATCGACATATCCTCGAATCCAACTACTGATCCCTGTTCCTCGTTCAATTGCCAACGTTTTACTATAAGGGTTCGACATCGGTCGTCGTGCTGGTTTTCGAGAAAAGCGCGAATAACTTGGATCGCTGCGAAATATTTCAGAGTCCCGTCGAGTTTCAAAGTCGTGCGGCATCTTGGTTCGACCGCGGCAAAAATCGACATATCCTCGAATCCAACTACAGATCCCTGTTCCTCGTTCAATTGCCAACGTTTTACTCTAATGGTTCGACATCGGTCGTCGTGCTGGTTTTCGAGAAAAGCGCGAATAACTTGTATCGCTGGAAATATTTCAGAGTCCCGACGAGTTTCTAAGTCGTGCGGCACCTTGGTCCGGAGGACGAAATCGACATATCCTCGAATCCAACTACTGATCCCTGTTCCTCGTTCAATTGCCAACGTTTTACTATAAGGGTTCGACATCGGTCGTCGTGCTGGTTTTCGAGAAAAGCGCGAATAACTTGGATCGCTGCGAAATATTTCAGAGTCCCGTCGAGTTTCAAAGTCGTGCGGCATCTTGGTTCGACCGCGGCAAAAATCGACATATCCTCGAATCCAACTACAGATCCCTGTTCCTCGTTCAATTGCCAACGTTTTACTCTAATGGTTCGACATCGGTCGTCGTGCTGGTTTTCGAGAAAAGCGCGAATAACTTGTATCGCTGGAAATATTTCAGAGTCCCGACGAGTTTCTAAGTCGTGCGGCACCTTGGTCCGGAGGACGAAATCGACATATCCTCGAATCCAACTACTGATCCCTGTTCCTCGTTCAATTGCCAACGTTTTACTATAAGGGTTCGACATCGGTCGTCGTGCTGGTTTTCGAGAAAAGCGCGAATAACTTGGATCGCTGCGAAATATTTCAGAGTCCCGTCGAGTTTCAAAGTCGTGCGGCATCTTGGTTCGACCGCGGCAAAAATCGACATATCCTCGAATCCAACTACAGATCCCTGTTCCTCGTTCAATTGCCAACGTTTTACTCTAATGGTTCGACATCGGTCGTCGTGCTGGTTTTCGAGAAAAGCGCGAATAACTTGTATCGCTGGAAATATTTCAGAGTCCCGACGAGTTTCTAAGTCGTGCGGCACCTTGGTCCGGAGGACGAAATCGACATATCCTCGAATCCAACTACTGATCCCTGTTCCTCGTTCAATTGCCAACGTTTTACTATAAGGGTTCGACATCGGTCGTCGTGCTGGTTTTCGAGAAAAGCGCGAATAACTTGGATCGCTGCGAAATATTTCAGAGTCCCGTCGAGTTTCAAAGTCGTGCGGCATCTTGGTTCGACCGCGGCAAAAATCGACATATCCTCGAATCCAACTACAGATCCCTGTTCCTCGTTCAATTGCCAACGTTTTACTCTAATGGTTCGACATCGGTCGTCGTGCTGGTTTTCGAGAAAAGCGCGAATAACTTGTATCGCTGGAAATATTTCAGAGTCCCGACGAGTTTCTAAGTCGTGCGGCACCTTGGTCCGGAGGACGAAATCGACATATCCTCGAATCCAACTACTGATCCCTGTTCCTCGTTCAATTGCCAACGTTTTACTATAAGGGTTCGACATCGGTCGTCGTGCTGGTTTTCGAGAAAAGCGCGAATAACTTGGATCGCTGCGAAATATTTCAGAGTCCCGTCGAGTTTCAAAGTCGTGCGGCATCTTGGTTCGACCGCGGCAAAAATCGACATATCCTCGAATCCAACTACAGATCCCTGTTCCTCGTTCAATTGCCAACGTTTTACTCTAATGGTTCGACATCGGTCGTCGTGCTGGTTTTCGAGAAAAGCGCGAATAACTTGTATCGCTGGAAATATTTCAGAGTCCCGACGAGTTTCTAAGTCGTGCGGCACCTTGGTCCGGAGGACGAAATCGACATATCCTCGAATCCAACTACTGATCCCTGTTCCTCGTTCAATTGCCAACGTTTTACTATAAGGGTTCGACATCGGTCGTCGTGCTGGTTTTCGAGAAAAGCGCGAATAACTTGGATCGCTGCGAAATATTTCAGAGTCCCGTCGAGTTTCAAAGTCGTGCGGCATCTTGGTTCGACCGCGGCAAAAATCGACATATCCTCGAATCCAACTACAGATCCCTGTTCCTCGTTCAATTGCCAACGTTTTACTCTAATGGTTCGACATCGGTCGTCGTGCTGGTTTTCGAGAAAAGCGCGAATAACTTGGATCGCTGCGAAATATTTCAGAGTCCCGTCGAGTTTCAAAGTCGTGCGGCATCTTGGTTCGACCGCGGCAAAAATCGACATATCCTCGAATCCAACTACAGATCCCTGTTCCTCGTTCAATTGCCAACGTTTTACTCTAATGGTTCGACATCGGTCGTCGTGCTGGTTTTCGAGAAAAGCGCGAATAACTTGTATCGCTGGAAATATTTCAGAGTCCCGACGAGTTTCTAAGTCGTGCGGCACCTTGGTCCGGAGGACGAAATCGACATATCCTCGAATCCAACTACTGATCCCTGTTCCTCGTTCAATTGCCAACGTTTTACTATAAGGGTTCGACATCGGTCGTCGTGCTGGTTTTCGAGAAAAGCGCGAATAACTTGGATCGCTGCGAAATATTTCAGAGTCCCGTCGAGTTTCAAAGTCGTGCGGCATCTTGGTTCGACCGCGGCAAAAATCGACATATCCTCGAATCCAACTACAGATCCCTGTTCCTCGTTCAATTGCCAACGTTTTACTCTAAGGGTTCGACATCGGTCGTCGTGCTGGTTTTCGAGAAAAGCGCGAATAACTTGTATCGCTGGAAATATTTCAGAGTCCCGACGAGTTTCTAAGTCGTGCGGCACCTTGGTCCGGAGGACGAAATCGACATATCCTCGAATCCAACTACTGATCCCTGTTCCTCGTTCAATTGCCAACGTTTTACTATAAGGGTTCGACATCGGTCGTCGTGCTGGTTTTCGAGAAAAGCGCGAATAACTTGGATCGCTGCGAAATATTTCAGAGTCCCGTCGAGTTTCAAAGTCGTGCGGCATCTTGGTTCGACCGCGGCAAAAATCGACATATCCTCGAATCCAACTACAGATCCCTGTTCCTCGTTCAATTGCCAACGTTTTACTCTAATGGTTCGACATCGGTCGTCGTGCTGGTTTTCGAGAAAAGCGCGAATAACTTGTATCGCTGGAAATATTTCAGAGTCCCGACGAGTTTCTAAGTTGTGCGGCACCTTGGTCCGGAGGACGAAATCGACATATCCTCGAATCCAACTACTGATCCCTGTTCCTCGTTCAATTGCCAACGTTTTACTATAAGGGTTCGACATCGGTCGTCGTGCTGGTTTTCGAGAAAAGCGCGAATAACTTGGATCGCTGCGAAATATTTCAGAGTCCCGTCGAGTTTCAAAGTCGTGCGGCATCTTGGTTCGACCGCGGCAAAAATCGACATATCCTCGAATCCAACTACAGATCCCTGTTCCTCGTTCAATTGCCAACGTTTTACTCTAATGGTTCGACATCGGTCGTCGTGCTGGTTTTCGAGAAAAGCGCGAATAACTTGTATCGCTGGAAATATTTCAGAGTCCCGACGAGTTTCTAAGTCGTGCGGCACCTTGGTCCGGAGGACGAAATCGACATATCCTCGAATCCAACTACTGATCCCTGTTCCTCGTTCAATTGCCAACGTTTTACTATAAGGGTTCGACATCGGTCGTCGTGCTGGTTTTCGAGAAAAGCGCGAATAACTTGGATCGCTGCGAAATATTTCAGAGTCCCGTCGAGTTTCAAAGTCGTGCGGCATCTTGGTTCGACCGCGGCAAAAATCGACATATCCTCGAATCCAACTACAGATCCCTGTTCCTCGTTCAATTGCCAACGTTTTACTCTAATGGTTCGACATCGGTCGTCGTGCTGGTTTTCGAGAAAAGCGCGAATAACTTGTATCGCTGGAAATATTTCAGAGTCCCGACGAGTTTCTAAGTCGTGCGGCACCTTGGTCCGGAGGACGAAATCGACATATCCTCGAATCCAACTACTGATCCCTGTTCCTCGTTCAATTGCCAACGTTTTACTATAAGGGTTCGACATCGGTCGTCGTGCTGGTTTTCGAGAAAAGCGCGAATAACTTGGATCGCTGCGAAATATTTCAGAGTCCCGTCGAGTTTCAAAGTCGTGCGGCATCTTGGTTCGACCGCGGCAAAAATCGACATATCCTCGAATCCAACTACAGATCCCTGTTCCTCGTTCAATTGCCAACGTTTTACTCTAATGGTTCGACATCGGTCGTCGTGCTGGTTTTCGAGAAAAGCGCGAATAACTTGTATCGCTGGAAATATTTCAGAGTCCCGACGAGTTTCTAAGTCGTGCGGCACCTTGGTCCGGAGGACGAAATCGACATATCCTCGAATCCAACTACTGATCCCTGTTCCTCGTTCAATTGCCAACGTTTTACTATAAGGGTTCGACATCGGTCGTCGTGCTGGTTTTCGAGAAAAGCGCGAATAACTTGGATCGCTGCGAAATATTTCAGAGTCCCGTCGAGTTTCAAAGTCGTGCGGCATCTTGGTTCGACCGCGGCAAAAATCGACATATCCTCGAATCCAACTACAGATCCCTGTTCCTCGTTCAATTGCCAACGTTTTACTCTAATGGTTCGACATCGGTCGTCGTGCTGGTTTTCGAGAAAAGCGCGAATAACTTGTATCGCTGGAAATATTTCAGAGTCCCGACGAGTTTCTAAGTCGTGCGGCACCTTGGTCCGGAGGACGAAATCGACATATCCTCGAATCCAACTACTGATCCCTGTTCCTCGTTCAATTGCCAACGTTTTACTATAAGGGTTCGACATCGGTCGTCGTGCTGGTTTTCGAGAAAAGCGCGAATAACTTGGATCGCTGCGAAATATTTCAGAGTCCCGTCGAGTTTCAAAGTCGTGCGGCATCTTGGTTCGACCGCGGCAAAAATCGACATATCCTCGAATCCAACTACAGATCCCTGTTCCTCGTTCAATTGCCAACGTTTTACTCTAATGGTTCGACATCGGTCGTCGTGCTGGTTTTCGAGAAAAGCGCGAATAACTTGTATCGCTGGAAATATTTCAGAGTCCCGACGAGTTTCTAAGTCGTGCGGCACCTTGGTCCGGAGGACGAAATCGACATATCCTCGAATCCAACTACTGATCCCTGTTCCTCGTTCAATTGCCAACGTTTTACTATAAGGGTTCGACATCGGTCGTCGTGCTGGTTTTCGAGAAAAGCGCGAATAACTTGGATCGCTGCGAAATATTTCAGAGTCCCGTCGAGTTTCAAAGTCGTGCGGCATCTTGGTTCGACCGCGGCAAAAATCGACATATCCTCGAATCCAACTACAGATCCCTGTTCCTCGTTCAATTGCCAACGTTTTACTCTAATGGTTCGACATCGGTCGTCGTGCTGGTTTTCGAGAAAAGCGCGAATAACTTGTATCGCTGGAAATATTTCAGAGTCCCGACGAGTTTCTAAGTCGTGCGGCACCTTGGTCCGGAGGACGAAATCGACATATCCTCGAATCCAACTACTGATCCCTGTTCCTCGTTCAATTGCCAACGTTTTACTATAAGGGTTCGACATCGGTCGTCGTGCTGGTTTTCGAGAAAAGCGCGAATAACTTGGATCGCTGCGAAATATTTCAGAGTCCCGTCGAGTTTCAAAGTCGTGCGGCATCTTGGTTCGACCGCGGCAAAAATCGACATATCCTCGAATCCAACTACAGATCCCTGTTCCTCGTTCAATTGCCAACGTTTTACTCTAATGGTTCGACATCGGTCGTCGTGCTGGTTTTCGAGAAAAGCGCGAATAACTTGTATCGCTGGAAATATTTCAGAGTCCCGACGAGTTTCTAAGTCGTGCGGCACCTTGGTCCGGAGGACGAAATCGACATATCCTCGAATCCAACTACTGATCCCTGTTCCTCGTTCAATTGCCAACGTTTTACTATAAGGGTTCGACATCGGTCGTCGTGCTGGTTTTCGAGAAAAGCGCGAATAACTTGGATCGCTGCGAAATATTTCAGAGTCCCGTCGAGTTTCAAAGTCGTGCGGCATCTTGGTTCGACCGCGGCAAAAATCGACATATCCTCGAATCCAACTACAGATCCCTGTTCCTCGTTCAATTGCCAACGTTTTACTCTAATGGTTCGACATCGGTCGTCGTGCTGGTTTTCGAGAAAAGCGCGAATAACTTGTATCGCTGGAAATATTTCAGAGTCCCGACGAGTTTCTAAGTCGTGCGGCACCTTGGTCCGGAGGACGCATATCCTCGAATCCAACTACTGATCCCTGTTCCTCGTTCAATTGCCAACGTTTTACTATAAGGGTTCGACATCGGTCGTCGTGCTGGTTTTCGAGAAAAGCGCGAATAACTTGGATCGCTGCGAAATATTTCAGAGTCCCGTCGAGTTTCAAAGTCGTGCGGCATCTTGGTTCGACCGCGGCAAAAATCGACATATCCTCGAATCCAACTACAGATCCCTGTTCCTCGTTCAATTGCCAACGTTTTACTCTAATGGTTCGACATCGGTCGTCGTGCTGGTTTTCGAGAAAAAGCGCGAATAACTTGTATCGCTGGAAATATTTCAGAGTCCCGACGAGTTTCAAAGTCGTGCGGCACCTTGGTCCGGAGGACGAAATCGACATATCCTCGAATCCAACTACTGATCCCTGTTCCTCGATCAATTGCCAACGTTTTACTATAAGGGTTCGACATCGGTCGTCGTGCTGGTTTTCGAGAAAAGCGCGAATAACTTGTATCGCTGGAAATATTTCAGAGTCCCGAAGAGTTTCCAAGTCGTGCGGCACCTTGGTCCGGAGGACGAAATCGACATATCCTCGAATCCAAACTACTGATCCCTGTTCCTCGTTCAATTGCCAACGTTTTACTATAAGGGTTCGACATCGGTCGTCGTGCTGGTTTTCGAGAAAAGGCGCGAATAACTTGGATCGCTGGAAATATTTCAGAGTCCCGACGAGTTTCTAAGTCGTGCGGCACCTTGGTCCGGAGGACGAAATCGACATATCCTCGAATCCAACTACTGATCCCTGTTCCTCGTTCAATTGCCAACGTTTTACTATAAGGGTTCGACATCGGTCGTCGTGCTGGTTTTTCGAGAAAAGCGCGAATAACTTGGATCGCTGCGAAATATTTCAGAGTCCCGTCGAGTTTCAAAGGTCGTGCGGCATCTTGGTTCGACCGCGGCAAAAATCGACATATCCCTCGAATCCAACTACAGATCCCTGTTCCTCGTTCAATTGCCAACGTTTTACTCTAATGGTTCGACATCGGTCGTCGTGCTGGTTTTCGAGAAAAGCGCGAATAACTTGTATCGCTGGAAATATTTCAGAGTCCCGAAGAGTTTCTAAGTCGTGCGGCACCTTGGTCCGGAGGACGAAATCGACATATCCTCGAATCCAACTACTGATCCCTGTTCCTCGTTCAATTGCCAACGTTTTACTATAAGGGTTCGACATCGGTCGTCGTGCTGGTTTTCGAGAAAAGCGCGAATAACTTGTATCGCTGGAAATATTTCAGAGTCCCGAAGAGTTTCAAAGTCGTGCGGCATCTTGGTTCGACCGCGGCAAAAATCGACATATCCTCGAATCCAACTACAGATCCCTGTTCCTCGTTCAATTGCCAACGTTTTACTCTAATGGTTCGACATCGGTCGTCGTGCTGGTTTTCGAGAAAGCGCGAATAACTTGTATCGCTGCGAAATATTTCAGAGTCCCGAAGAGTTTCCAAGTCGTGCGGCACCTTGGTCCGGAGGACGAAATCGACATATCCTCGAATCCAACTACTGATCCCTGTTCCTCGTTCAATTGCCAACGTTTTACTATAAGGGTTCGACATCGGTCGTCGTGCTGGTTTTCGAGAAAAGCGCGAATAACTTGGATCGCTGCGAAATATTTCAGAGTCCCGTCGAGTTTCAAAGTCGTGCGGCATCTTGGTTCGACCGCGGCAAAAATCGACATATCCTCGAATCCAACTACAGATCCCTGTTCCTCTTTCAATTGCCAACGTTTTACTCTAATGGTTCGACATCGGTCGTCGTGCTGGTTTTCGAGGAAAAAGCGCGAATAACTTGTATCGCTGGAAATATTTCAGAGTCCCGAAGAGTTTCTAAGTCGTGCGGCACCTTGGTCCGGAGGACGAAATCGACATATCCTCGAATCCAACTACTGATCCCTGTTCCTCGTTCAATTGCCAACGTTTTACTATAAGGGTTCGACCATCGGTCGTCGTGCTGGTTTTCGAGAAAAGCGCGAATAACTTGGATCGCTGCGAAATATTCAGAGTCCCGTCGAGTTTCAAAGTCGTGCGGCATCTTGGTTCGACCGCGGCACAAAATCGACATATCCTCGAATCCAACTACAGATCCCTGTTCCTCGTTCAATTGCCAACGTTTTACTCTAATGGTTCGACATCGGTCGTCGTGCTGGTTTTCGAGAAAAGCGCGAATAACTTGTATCGCTGGAAATATTTCAGAGTCCCGAAGAGTTTCTTAAGTCGTGCGGCACCTTGGTCCGGAGGACCGAAATCGACATATCCTCGAATCCAACTACTGATCCCTGTTCCTCGTTCAATTGCCAACGTTTTTACTATAAGGGTTCGACATCGGTCGTCGTGCTGGTTTTCGAGAAAAGCGCGAATAACTTGGATCGCTGCGAAATATTTCAGAGTCCCGTCGAGTTTCAAAGTCGTGCGGCATCTTGGTTCGACCGCGGCAAAAATCGACATATCCTCGAATCCAACTACTGATCCCTGTTCCTCGTTCAATTGCCAACGTTTTACTATAAGGGTTCGACATCGGTCGTCGTGCTGGTTTTCGAGAAAAGCGCGAATAACTTGTATCGCTGGAAATATTTCAGAGTCCCGAAGAGTTTCTAAGTCGTGCGGCACCTTGGTCCGGAGGGACGAAATTGACATATCCTCGAATCCAACTACTGATCCTGTTCCTCGTTCAATTGCCAACGTTCTTACTATAAGGGTTCGACATCGGTCGTCGTGCTGGTTTTTCGAGAAAAGCGCGAATAACTTGGGATCGCTGCGAAATATTTCAGAGTCCCGTCGAGTTTCAAAGTCGTGCGGCATCTTGGTTCGACCGCGGCAAAAATCGACATATCCTCGAATCCAACTACAGATCCCTGTTCCTCGTTCAATTGCCAACGTTTTACTCTAATGGTTCGACATCGGTCGTCGTGCTGGTTTTCGAGAAAAGCGCGAATAACTTGTATCGCTGGAAATATTTCAGAGTCCCGACGAGTTTCAAAGTCGTGCGGCACCTTGGTCCGGAGGACGAAATCGACATATCCTCGAATCCAACTACTGATCCTGTTCCTCGATCAATTGCCAACGTTTTACTATAAGGGTTCGACATCGGTCGTCGTGCTGGTTTTCGAGAAAAGCGCGAATAACTTGTATCGCTGGAAATATTTCAGAGTCCCGAAGAGTTTCCAAGTCGTGCGGCACCTTGGTCCGGAGGACGAAATCGACATATCCTCGAATCCAACTACTGATCCCTGTTCCTCGTTCAATTGCCAACGTTTTACTATAAGGGTTCGACATCGGTCGTCGTGCTGGTTTTCGAGAAAAGCGCGAATAACTTGGATCGCTGCGAAATATTTCAGAGTCCCGTCGAGTTTCAAAGTCGTGCGGCATCTTGGTTCGACCGCGGCAAAAATCGACATATCCTCGAATCCAACTACAGATCCCTGTTCCTCGTTCAATTGCCAACGTTTTACTCTAATGGTTCGACATCGGTCGTCGTGCTGGTTTTCGAGAAAAGCGCGAATAACTTGTATCGCTGGAAATATTTCAGAGTCCCGAAGAGTTTCGAAGTCGTGCGGCACCTTGGTCCGGAGGACGAAATCGACATATCCTCGAATCCAACTACTGATCCCTGTTCCTCGTTCAATTGCCAACGTTTTACTATAAGGGTTCGACATCGGTCGTCGTGCTGGTTTTCGAGAAAAGCGCGAATAACTTGGATCGCTGCGAAATATTTCAGAGTCCCGTCGAGTTTCAAAGTCGTGCGGCATCTTGGTTCGACCGCGGCAAAAATCGACATATCCTCGAATCCAACTACAGATCCCTGTTCCTCGTTCAATTGCCAACGTTTTACTCTAATGGTTCGACATCGGTCGTCGTGCTGGTTTTCGAGAAAAGCGCGAATAACTTGTATCGCTGGAAATATTTCAGAGTCCCGAAGAGTTTCTAAGTCGTGCGGCACCTTGGTCCGACCGCGGCGAAAATCGACATATCCTCGAATCCAACTACTGATCCCTGTTCCTCGTTCAATTGCGAACGTATTACTCTAATGTTTCGACATCGGTCGTCGTACTGGTTTTCGAGAAAAACGCGAAAAACTTGGATCGCAGCGAAATATTTCTAAGTTCCGTGAAATTATTTTCGAATTTTGTTTTTGACCGTGTATTCATCGTGGTAATGATCGCAGCGATTGTTTATAATAATTCGTTTAGTCGGTTTACTCTTGATCTTGGTTCCGACGCTTTCCGCGGCTAAGTCCCAGCGGCTGTTGTAGCGGCGGTTTACGCCCATAAGCGCCCGTGCGTAAGGTACGGCGGCGCCGGCGTTCCGGCCGGCCGTTCGGTATCTATAAGGGAGAGCGACGGTCCGAGCGTCTCGGTCGGAGCAGCGTTGGGCGTGTGGCTATTCTATGACCTCGGTTGAGAAGCAGTCACCGCTCCTCGAGATTCTGTCTCGACTGTTCTTACCGTGTTGCGTTTCGGATTTCTCCACACAGCATGACCACGGGTCGGTGTCTATGACCGAATGGCCCTTATGTGGTGAGCGTCCATAAGTGACGTTGGTGACAGGTATGCACTTCTGTGTATGCTTGTACGACCTTATGCATTCAACTCTTTATCCACGCAGATGGACGATTTAAACTTAACGAAACGCTAAGGAAGGCTAGCGTCGGGTACATATAAAGTATCGTACTCTTAGTTCGAACTTTGAAAGAGGGAGAAAGTAGATCCAAACCCAAGAGGTGTCAGTTGTCGATATGGCTAGCGCGCACATTACGTGCCAACTCGTTATGACCAGCATGGCACGGTCCGCGCTATCCCGTTTGCTCAGCATGCACTTGTCCGCGCTATTACGTACATGACCAGCGTGAATGATACGCGCTTTGTCGATATGTCCAGCGTGTAGTGGTCCGTGCTTCTACGGTGGATGCTAGCGTGCGTGTACTCCGTGCTTCCCGATGGATGCAGCGGCACGCGTGATACGCGCTTTATCGAGCTTCAGACGCCATCCTTATTTATAAAGGAAATATAATGAATTTTGTCTGTGTATATTACACGAGATCTTTCTGTGAACGTATACGAAAAAGGGGCACATATCCGATTGAAATATTAGTCTGTGGAAATATCGGAAAGATATGATGTCGAAGTTATGATAAAAAGGGAGAGTGGAGAGAAAGGCCCGTAATATCATGCGAGGATGTTAGTCTGTGGAAAATCCTAGGTATTGATATATATGGTGTCGAGAGGGAGAGAATTATATAGAGCGAGAGGAGGAGATGCGGCACATATCCGAGATAGAATTTGTGGAACGATTCGAGGATATGATGTCGAAAACTTGCACGCTGATGTGCAAGTTTTATAAAATCAAACGTGGGGCATCGTCGATCCGTCTCTAAAAGAGCGGACGACGCGATGAGAACAGAAAGAA
>CAJUZA010000009.1:72500-75000 GCA_910592295.1 Andrena haemorrhoa
CTGAGCGTGTTGTCTGCGCTAGCGTGTGTTGTAGGCTCTTGTCGAGAAAGGGGAGTCACTACTCGCGACCAAAGACAGGGACGAAAACACGAGACAAGCGCCCCGAGTGGTTAAGTAAAGCGCGCGCGCGAGAGAGGGCAGCCAGGAACGAGCCGCCGTCGGAGCCTCGGCTTCGCGACGTTTCTATCCCTCTCTTTCGACGACGCTTCTTCCACTCGCATTCCGCTTCCTCAGTTTTGGTCGCGCTCTCCGAAAAGTCCTCCTGTGGACGGGACCCTCTCCTCGGAGAGAGAAGAGGACCCGGGTAACCTAGGGCGGCTCGCACATCGAACGCGTTGACGTGCGTCCCGAGTATCGCTCACTTAATCGCGTGTCCCCGATAGCGAAAAAAAGGACCGGCTGTGAAGCATCGATAGCGAAAGTCCGATTGGACCGATCGAAGCCGGCCGTGCGTCCGCTTTCGGGGGACGACGACGATAGAGAGCGTGTAAGGAGGACGCTGCCGCGTGCGGTGGCCCCCGAGTACACGATTACGGTTCTCGTACCCGTGTATCTCGAAGGTTTTTAAATGAATACGCTCGGCCGTCGGACGTGTCGCGGTGTTTCCGCGTGCGTTTCGACGGTTCCCGTCCTGGACAGGAATCACACAGTGTCGTCAACGTTGGCGACGCCCGGACGGTCCTCCTTCGCGCGCTGGTTGGAGGCGCACGGGCCTCGGCTTCATCCGAACCGAGAGAACAAAAGATATATATCAAACATATTTAATAACACGATTACCCTGAACGGTGGATCACTTGGCTCGTGGGTCGATGAAGAACGCAGCTAATTGCGCGTCAACGTGTGAACTGCAGGACACATGAACATCGACATTACGAACGCACATTGCGGTCCACGGATACAATTCCTGGACCACGCCTGGCTGAGGGTCGTTATCACATACAAAAGACTGCTTGCGTCGGTTTCTCCTCGGCGTGTCATCCTCGCCGTCTCGCGTTTCCGACGATGTAACGCGTTTCGGTGTCGGGTCGATGATACACGCGAGATACGCGCGACGTACGAGCGAAAGTTGGGCTGTTCGTCGGCGTTTGCCACGGCTCGCGGCAGAGTCGTTGAAGCGTGTAATCTCTCCCGTGCGAGAAAAGAGAGAGGCGAACGTGATGAAAATATGATCATCGTGCGGACTCGCGTGCGTGCTTTCACGGCGTCGTGCGTCGTTGTTTTAAAACGACCGCCCGTGTGCTGCACCGCTCCCCGGATCAAGCACACTCACGGCAGCCTCTCCGCTCGCACCGGTGGTGTAGATTTGCCTTCACGTTCTGCGCGAGATCTTTTTACCGTGCTCCCGACGTCGCCTGAAATGAAAAATTTGTCCTGAGAAAGAGACACCAAAGAGCGAGAGATAGATAGAGAGAAAGAGCAGTGCGCGGCATATGTGCGCCGATCTATATCGTCGCCTTCACGGAGGCCCCAGGGATTTTAAAAAGAGGGTCGTCGTTTTGACAAGTGATAAAAGTCAATCGATACATCGAGGGCACACCACTCGTTCTTCGGGACGCCGTGAAGATCCAAGGGTGTATTACACGAATACAGGCGCTGTGCGGGATGATAAACAACCACGCGTTAACAGGATCGGGTCGATGTATTTCCCCGTCCGTTGCGCGTGTCCTCGCCAAGCCCTATTCGTTCTCTCCCTATGGCCACGTTCCGTCGACACAGACGAGTGTTTGCGCCAAACATTCGATGAGAGATTGCTGCATGCGTCGTTTAACGTTTCTGTACCCCGAAATCCTCATTGGCGCGGCTGCGCGAATTTGAATTTTGACGAGAACCGAAAGGCGCTGATGCCGCGAAAGGTGGTTATGACTCTCCTTCGTGTAGAATGGAAGAACGAGTCTCCCCGATCGCCCCATGTCTTTGTCGCGTTGTTGGTCGACCGTATAAGAGACCGCGCGTCTCACCGGTCGTACAGTCCACGGAAAAGCTTATTTTTCCCGCGGTTCCCTCTGCTGCTCGCAGCGTGAAGGGATAGCGGAATCTCAAAGCTAATATAGCGGACGGACGTTAAAGTAAAAACCGGTGGTCGTTCCGCGGGAGTCTCGCGGATCGATTCGACGATGCGCGACGAAAAGAGACACTTTGGCGAGGCGCAAATAGAGGTAGGGGGGACTAATTCTCTATTAGAAGAGAAAAAGAGTCCATATACCTTTTCTCTGAAATCGTGCGATGGCACCTCTGGATACACAACGAGTCTGGCTATGAGCCGGGATGTGTACGGGGGAAGATATATGTGCGTGGCGTGTGATGCCGTATACGCGGTGCGCATGGGAAACTGCGAGCGAGCAAGGGAAGAGAAAGAATCGAAGAAGTTTATTTATATTCTTCTCCTTGTATTCTTCAGCCCAGCTTCTCGTCCGGCCCGGCCCCGTCGTCGGTGTCAACTCGCAATACGCGCACACCCCCCCGTACTCCCGCCGCCGGGAGACCCGTCGAGATAAAGTAT
>CAJUZA010000009.1:77500-96370 GCA_910592295.1 Andrena haemorrhoa
GTCTCGCATCCGGGATCCGAGCTCGGTCCCGTGCCATCGCCTCCCGCGGATCTTCCTTGCTGCGAGGCTTCCGTGTCGGTTTTACCGTCGTGGTCGTCCTCTTCGGCCGCCATTCAACGCTCAGCTCAGAACTGGCACGGACTAGGGGAATCCGACTGTCTAATTAAAACAAAGCATTGCGATGGCCCCCGAGGGTGTTGACGCAATGTGATTTCTGCCCAGTGCTCTGAATGTCAACGTGAAGAAATTCAAAAAAGCGCGGGTAAACGGCGGGAGTAACTATGACTCTCTTAAGGTAGCCAAATGCCTCGTCATCTAATTAGTGACGCGCATGAATGGATTAACGAGATTCCCTCTGTCCCTATCTACTAGTTCCTACCTGACCGCCGAAGGGGACGGACGTGCCTCGCACCGCTCCGCCGCTACCTGAGTCGTGACCGTAGGAAAGTGACGCGTCCGTGGAATTACAGTGGATTTCTCGCATTTATGCGTAGAGTTCTAGGAGTTTCTCGTGTCTAGTCACGTATTAGGAGTGTTTTCTTCGTTTCTGTGATTACTGTGTGTCGATCGTATCGGGAAATTTACAGAAACTTTTTCAAGATCTGCGATTTTCGTATCCGTGGATCGGCCGTGCGGGTTTTCGCTCGATATCTCCGCTTCCGAGCGAGATACACGCGTGTGCTCGCGGCAGTGAACTCAGGGCGTTGAGACGAATAGAAGGAGCTATTCGCCATTTAATTTGGACGAAAATTACGTTAGTTAGGATAGATTTAGTTTTCCGAACCCCAAGCGACGCCGACGCGCCGCCATCTTGGGTCGACCCAAGCGTCAGCGGCCACGTCATCGTTGAGGTCGGACGAGAGCATTCTGTTCTGTAGTTTGCTTTGTTCCTGTACGAACAATTATAAGTGTGAAAGGACTGAGTATTGCATGCTGTGTGTCAGTGCGACGGGAGTAGTATTGTAAATCCCAGAGTGTGGAAAGAAAGTGGGCTTTGACGGGGGTCTCCACTTCAGTGTGAGATACCTGCGAACGTCCAGCGTAGATTATAGTACAAGACGAGACGCATTATATACCGCCGAGAGCGACCAAAGCGTGCAATTAATAAGAGAGATACGTCCTTTTCAGTTTCAGGAAATCGCTCCAGAGCGTCGGCGCCGAGCGGTGGGAAAAACCCAAGCGGGTGACGTCATCGCCGCCATCTTGGGCCGCCGGTCGGTCACGTACGCCGCCCGGGAAGTGGGCGAAGCGGCAGGAGTGGGGAGCGCCCCACCACACCCACCGAGGACAGGAGTGGGAGAACTCGGCCTCTGAATGGCGTCTAACGCGTCACTCAGAGCGGATTGGGCAAAGGCGCAGCTCAAGGCAGTGACCGGGATCCCGGTATCGACAAGGGCGCCCGCCGTCGGTACCAAGGCGGCGAAGAGGAAGGCGAGCACCACGCCAGTGAAGACCACGGGATCGCAGCAGGAGGACAGGAAGATGCGGAAGACGGCGGAAGCAACGGCAGCAGCACCACCGGCGAAGTCGGGGACAGCGGAGTCAGCACCGACAGCACCAGCGAAGGAGGGAAGGACGGGAGACGCACCGCCACCACCAACGAAGGAGAGGACCATCGCGTCCACCAAGGAGGCGGCCAGCGCGATCGAGGACAGGATCTTTGCGTACTGCATGGATCCTGCCAAGAAGATAAACAAGGAGCAGGCAATTGTAATCTTGCGCTGCTTCAAAGAAATGAGGGGTCTGGTAGAGGAGACCCTGATCAGGAGCAGTTTCCTGGAGGGGAAACTGGAGCAGGCGAATGCTCAGGCAAGGAAGTCGGAGGGGGCCTTGAGCGGCGCCGTCCAGAAGTCTCTCCAGGCGACGAGATGCCTGGAAAGGGTAGCGCAGAAGGCGGAGACCCCAGTCACCTTGTCCTATGCGGACAGGGTGAAAATGAATACGGCGAAGGTTTCGCCGGCGGCAGTCCAGCCGCCGAGGAACGTCGTCATGATTTTCCCGGACGGAGAGGACGGGGAGATCAGGACGAGCGAGGAGGCACGCGAGGCTGTCTTCACCCTGGTGAACCCTCGCAAGAGGGGGATGCAGGTGAAGGCGGTTAGGCCAATCCACGGCAATGGTATTGCCGTGGAAACGACGACACCGGAGGCGCTGCAGGAGCTGGTGGATAACCCCAAGCTCAGGGCGGCTGGACTGCAGACCAGGACACCGACGGTCAAAAACCCGAGGATGATCATTTTCGACGTCCCAAGGGAGATGTCGGAAAAGGACATCCTCAATAGTATGCGTAAACAGAACGCGAAAGTTCTGGAAGGAGAGGCGACTGAAGGTACTTTTTCTTTATGTTTCAGGACAGGAAGAAAGGACAGCGACGAGACTAACTGGGTGGCCGAGGTTTCGCCGAAGCTGCGAGGGAGGCTGCTCGAGGCGAACAAAGTTTTCCTCGGGTGGAACGCGTGCAAGGTGCGCGACTTCCTCGCGGTTAGCCGGTGCTTCAAGTGCCAGGGATTCGGGCACATCGCCAAACACTGCCGACACAAGGAGGAGATCTGCAGCCACTGCACAGAAGAGGGGCACGGGGCGAAAACGTGCCCCAAGAAGACACGGTCCGCGGTCTGCGTGAACTGCAGAAGGATTGGACTCAAGGGGGCCCATGCTGCATCCAGCAAAGAGTGCCCCGCGCACAGGAAGGCCCTCGAGAAGACAGTGACCAGGACGGTCTACCACTGCTAAGGGCGACTATACGGCTGGACGAGGAATCAAGATCCTGCAGCACAACATGCAGCGATCGAGATTAGTACCACACGAGGTCCGATCTGAGATGGAGAGAGTAGACGCTGACATCCTGCTGATGCAGGAGCCGTACAGCGTCAATGGACGCATACCTGGATTCGGCAACGGATCAAGGGTGATATCGCGCGGTAGCGTGGGTCAACCGCCATGGGCGGCGATCTGCGTCCGTAACCGAGGATTCACCGTGCTGGAAATCGCGGATCTGTGCACGACGCACTGCGTCTGTGCGCAGGTCTCTATCGACGGCGCGGAAATGTACGTGGTGAGCCAATACTTCCCACCATCGGTGGATATTGGAGTTGGACTGGCGCATTTGGACAAGATCGTGACGAGACTCAAGGGGAAGATACTGGTCATGGGGGTGGACGCGAATGCGAAATCCCTCCTCTGGCACAGTGGGAAAACCGACAGTCGTGGCGAGGAGCTAGAGCAGCTAATCGCCCGGCACGATCTGCTAGTTCTGAATGAGCCGGGACAACCCACCACGTTCCAGAACTCTCGGGGATCATCTAACATCGACGTCACGCTGGTGAGCTGGGAAGCGATACCGCTCACGAGGACCTGGAAGGTGCACGAGAGCGGTTCCTCCAGCGACCACAGAATCATCGAAACCAGATTGGACCTTGGAAACGGTGGTACTAGAAGGCCGTTCCAGAAACCACGGTATAACACCAGGAATGCCAAATGGGACAAATTCCAGCGAGTCCTAATGTGCGAGAAGCGCTCTCTCTCTAACGCGCAAATTCTTTGCGCCGAGGACGTTGAGAGTGCGGCCGCACATGTCGAACGAGTACTGACTAGCGCCTGCGACGCTGCAATACCACTTAAGAAATGGCATAATCGGTCTAAACCGTGGTGGACGGGGGAACTTACGGAGCGGAAGAGAGCGTCCCACCGGGCGCGCCGGAAATTCCAGATGACCACGGATCCAACTACAAGGGAAATCTACAAGGAAGAATGGAAGACCCTCAGGAGAGCGTACAAGAAGAGGGTGGCAAACGTGAAGAACAGCACGTGGCGCCAGTTTGTCACCACAAAGGGGAACAAGGAGCCGTGGGGCGTCGCAACCAAAGCGGCCCTAGGGAAGCTACGAAGCGAGGAGGCCGTTTCATCTTTGGTGCTTGCAGATGGAGAACAGACGGAGTCTTGGAGGTCCACCGCCGAGGCGCTGCTGATGGCGCTCGTCCCAGATGACGAAGCGCGCCAGGAAACGCCAGAGCATGTGTGGATCCGCCGCGAAGCCGCTGTTCAACCGGACACAGAAGCCGCGCTACCGTTTCTCGAAGAGGAACTGTGTGCAGCGGTATCTAGACTCAGGAGAGGCAAATGCCCTGGCCCGGACAGGATCGAGGTCGAGGTAATCCAGCGTTCCTGGGGATGCATCCGAGAGGAGCTCCTCAGACTCTGCAACGGCTGCCTCGACTGGGGAGTTTTTCCGACCCGCTGGAAGGTAGGAAATATTATTGCGATCCCCAAAGGACTGGATCGAGATCGCAGCAGCCCGAAGTCGTATCGCCGAATTTGCCTGCGGTCAATGGTGGGGAAGTTGCTCGAGAGACTGATGGCTGTGAGACTTGCGCCGCTCCTCCTCGACCATCGACTGTCCTCCGACCGACAATATGGGTTCCGACCCGGAAGGTCGACGGAGGACGCCATAGTCAAACTCCGCGAGGTGGTCGCGAGTAAGGTCGAGGAGAGTTACGTTCTCGCAATTGCTCTCGATATTTCGGGGGCGTTCGACAACGTATGGTGGCCGAATGTTCTGTACGAGCTGAAGAGGAGGAACTGCCCACGAAACCTATATGGTCTAGTGGAAAGCTACTTCTCCGAAAGGTCTGTGCAGATCATGGGAAAGCAGGAATTGGTGAGTAAATCCGTTACAAAGGGGTGCCCGCAGGGCTCGATACTGGGTCCCAGCTTCTGGAATCTGGTATTCGACGACCTGCTGGCTGTACTGTCATCCGAGGAACTAGAATGCGAGCCCATTGCCTACGCCGACGATGTGCTGGTCATCGTCTCTGGGAACTCGAGAGAGGCGCTCAGGGTGCGGGGCCAGGCCGCGGTTACCGCGGTTTCGGAGTGGTGTGGGAGAAAGAAGTTGCAGCTTTCAGCTGAGAAAACCGAGTTGCTGTTGGTCAAGGGTGACCTCGATATACGGAGACCACCGACCATCCGCCTCAACGGTAGAGGAATCAAGATGCAACCTGCGATAAGGTACCTGGGAGTGCACCTCGATAAAGGCCTGAGAATGGACACGCATGTGCGGAAGGTCTCCGAGAAGTGTTTGAATTTATTCAACTCTCTCGCGAGGATAGCCAAAGCGAACTGGGGACTGGGCTACGGGGCCCTCTATACACTGTATAGAGGTCTGTACGTGCCCATAACCACGTACGCGGCAGCCGCATGGTGCGACCTTCTACAGGCCAAATCGAGAAGTGCACTGGTACGATCACAGAGATTGGCCCTCCTTCGAGTTACCAAGGCCTATTCGACGACGTCCACGGATGCGCTCCCAATCATCGCGGGCGTGATCCCGATCGACTTGCTGCTGAAGGAACGCGCGGAAATCTACAGGATTAGGAAAGGACCAAACCCATCAAAGGAAGAGGAACACCAGGCACGGGAAGAATCATTGGACGCGTGGCAGCAGCGCTGGCGGACGTCGAGCAAGGGCCGAACGACGTTCGAGTTCTTCAACGACGTCCGACAGAGGGTGAGGTCCACATGGATACAGCCGGACTATTACGTAACGCAGTTTCTTAGCGGTCATGGAAATTTCAGGTGGAAACTCAACACCTTCGCACTGAGCGAGTCCGCTCTGTGCGAGTGTGGGGCGGCGGAGACCTCGAGCCACCTCATCTACCAGTGCTGCGAGAACGAGCAGGCAAGGACGACCATGAGGGAGGCGCTGCGGAGTAAGGGCCACGGATGGCCCCTAGCGGAACAGGATCTCGTCGGTAAAACGACCTTCCGCATCTTCCGGGATTTTGCACACGCAACACTGAAGGCCAAGGAAAGGCCGACGACGGCAGAAGAAGACGAGGACCAACCACAGCAGCAAGGACGCCAACGACGCCAGGCATAAAGAAGAGGAATCAGAAGAAGAAACAGAATAAGTATTAACATGGAAGGAAATTTACATGTTAAGTTTCAGGAAGAGAAGAAAGAAGAAGAGGACCACAGAGGCAAAGACAATACAAAGACAAGACGAATACGCTGACAGACGATACGACACAGACATGGACAACAGAATCAAACCAGGACCAACCACACAAGGGAAAGGAGCACCAGAAGCCGGATACAAGGACTCAAGAAGAAGAAGAATGGTAATAACCTGCGACCGCCCATGCAGGCAGTGAGCAGTAATGCGAGCTGTGGTGGTGCAGGTAAACGGCTGAAAGCCATCCTGCTGGGATCGAGCATCCGCTGGCGGCTCTACCTCCTCGTGGTCCCCGCTGGACAGCGCTCCGCGTCGCTTCGCGACGTGGAGCGCCGACTAAACGAGCCGCTTCCCCCCAGGGGTAGATCCAACTTGTCCGATGACCCGCAAGGCGAGGGCAGGGTTTTTCCAGGTCGCGTGCCTTCCATCTACGCACGCCGTTTCCCTTGGCAGTATTCATAGAAAGATAGAGAATAACACCTTTTCTCGCGAAGCCGGTATGAGTCGGAAAACCGACTTGGTTGTACGGCGTGTCCGATCGCTATCGCGATCGGGACCAGAAGCGCGCACAATACTTGTCCCTATCTACTCGAAGTCGTATCGCCCAATTTGCCTGCTGTCAATGGTGGGGAAGTTGCTCGAGAGACTGATGGCTGTGAGACTTGCGCCGCTCCTCCTCGACCATCGACTGTCCTCCGACCGACAATATGGGTTCCGTCCCGGAAGGTCGACGGAGGACGCCATAGTCAAACTCCGCGAGGTGGTCGCGAGTAAGGTCGAGGAGAGTTACGTTCTCGCAATTGCTCTCGATATTTCGGGGGCGTTCGACAACGTATGGTGGCCGAATGTTCTGTACGAGCTGAAGAGGAGGGGCTGCCCACGAAACCTATATGGTCTAGTGGAAAGCTACTTCTCCGAAAGGTCTGTGCAGATCATGGGAAAGCAGGAATTGGTGAGTAAATCCGTTACAAAGGGGTGCCCGCAGGGCTCGATACTGGGTCCCAGCTTCTGGAATCTGGTATTCGACGACCTGCTGGCTGTACTGTCATCCGAGGAGCTAGAATGCGAGCCCATTGCCTACGCCGACGACGTGCTGGTCATCGTCTCTGGGAACTCGAGAGAGGCGCTCAGGGTGCGGGGCCAGGCCGCGGTTACCGCGGTTTCGGAGTGGTGTGGGAGAAAGAAGTTGCAGCTTTCAGCCGAGAAAACCGAGTTGCTGTTGGTCAAGGGTGACCTCGATATACGGAGACCACCGACCATCCGCCTCAACGGTAGAGGAATCAAGATGCAACCTGCGATAAGGTACCTGGGAGTGCACCTCGATAAAGGCCTGAGAATGGACACGCATGTGCGGAAGGTCTCCGAGAAGTGCTTGAATTTATTCAACTCTCTCGCGAGGATAGCCAAAGCGAACTGGGGACTGGGATACGGGGCCCTCTATACACTGTATAGAGGTCTGTACGTGCCCATAACCACGTACGCGGCAGCCGCATGGTGCGACCTTCTACAGGCCAAATCGAGAAGTGCACTGCTACGATCGCAGAGATTGGCCCTCCTTCGAGTTACCAAGGCCTATTCGACGACGTCCACGGATGCGCTCCCAATCATCGCGGGCGTGATCCCGATCGACTTGCTGCTGAAGGAACGCGCGGAAATCTACAGGATTAGGAAAGGACCAAACCCATCAAAGGAAGAGGAACACCAGGCACGGGAAGAATCATTGGACGCGTGGCAGCAGCGCTGGCGGACGTCGAGCAAGGGCCGAACGACGTTCGAGTTCTTCAACGACGTCCGACAGAGGGTGAGGTCCACATGGATACAGCCGGACTATTACGTAACGCAGTTTCTTAGCGGTCATGGAAATTTCAGGTGGAAACTCAACACCTTCGCACTGAGCGAGTCCGCTCTGTGCGAGTGTGGGGCGGCGGAGACCTCGAGCCACCTCATCTACCAGTGCTGCGAGAACGAGCAGGCAAGGACGACCATGAGGGAGGCGCTACGGACTAAGGGCCACGGATGGCCCCTAGCGGAACAGGATCTCGTCGGTAAAACGACCTTCCGCATCTTCCGGGATTTTGCGCAAGCAACACTGAAGGCCAAGGAAAGACCGACGACGGCAGAAGAAGATGAGGACCAACCACAGCAGCAAGGACACCAACGACGCCAGGGATAAAGAAGAGGAACCAGAAGAAGAAACAGAATAAGTATTAACATGGAGGGAAATTTATATGTTAAGTTTCAGGAAGAGAAGAATGAAGAAGAGGACCACAGAGGCAAAGACATAAAAAGACAAGACGAATACGCTGACAGACGATACGACACAGACATGGACAACAGAATCAACCCAGGACCAACCACACAAGGGAAAGGAGCACCAGAAGCCGGATACAAGGACTCAAGAAGAAGAAGAAGGGTAATAACCTGCGACCGCCCGTGCAGGCAGTGAGCAGTAATGCGAGCTGTGGTGGTGCAGGTAAACGGCTGAAAGCCATCCTGCTGGGATCGAGCATCCGCTGGCGGCTCTACCTCCTCGTGGTCCCCGCTGGACAGCGCTCCGCGTCGCTTCGCGACGTGGAGCGCCGACTAAACGAGCCGCTTCCCCCCAGGGGTAGATCCAACTTGTCCGATGACCCGCAAGGCGAGGGCAGGGTTTTTCCAGGTCGCGTGCCTTCCATCTACGCACGCCGTTTCCCTTGGCAGTATTCATAGAAAGATAGAGAATAACACCTTTTCTCGCGAAGCCGGTATGAGTCGGAAAACCGACTTGGTTGTACGGCGTGTCCGATCGCTATCGCGATCGGGACCAGAAGCGCGCACAATACTTGTCCCTATCTACTCAATCCGAGGAGCTAGAATGCGAGCCCATTGCCTACGCCGACGACGTGCTGGTCATCGTCTCTGGGAACTCGAGAGAGGCGCTCAGGGTGCGGGGCCAGGCCGCGGTTACCGCGGTTTCGGAGTGGTGTGGGAGAAAGAAGTTGCAGCTTTCAGCCGAGAAAACCGAGTTGCTGTTGGTCAAGGGTGACCTCGATATACGGAGACCACCGACCATCCGCCTCAACGGTAGAGGAATCAAGATGCAACCTGCGATAAGGTACCTCGGAGTGCACCTCGATAAAGGCCTGAGAATGGACACGCATGTGCGGAAGGTCTCCGAGAAGTGCTTGAATTTATTCAACTCTCTCGCGAGGATAGCCAAAGCGAACTGGGGACTGGGATACGGGGCCCTCTATACACTGTATAGAGGTCTGTACGTGCCCATAACCACGTACGCGGCAGCCGCATGGTGCGACCTTCTACAGGCCAAATCGAGAAGTGCACTGGTACGATCACAGAGATTGGCCCTCCTTCGAGTTACCAAGGCCTATTCGACGACGTCCACGGACGCGCTCCCAATCATCGCGGGCGTGGTCCCGATCGACTTGCTGCTGAAGGAACGCGCGGAAATCTACAGGATCAGGAAAGGACCAAACCCATCGAAGGAAGAGGAACATCAGGCACGGGAAGATTCAATGGACGCGTGGCAGCAGCGCTGGCGGACGTCGAGCAAGGGCCGAACGACGTTCGAGTTCTTCGACGACGTCCGACAGAGGGTGAGGTCCACATGGATACAGCCGGACTACTACGTAACGCAGTTTCTTAGCGGTCATGGAAATTTCAGGTGGAAACTCAACACCTTCGCACTGAGCGAGTCCGCTCTGTGCGAGTGTGGGGCGGCGGAGACCTCGAGCCACCTCATCTACCAGTGCTGCGAGAACGAGCAGGCAAGGACGACCATGAGGGAGGCGCTGCGGAGTAAGGGCCACGGATGGCCCCTAGCGGAACAGGATCTCGTCGGTAAAACGACTTTCCGCATCTTCCGGGATTTTGCACACGCAACACTGAAGGCCAAGGAAAGACCGACGACGGCAGAAGAAGACGAGGACCAACCACAGCAGCAAGGACGCCAACGACGCCAGGCATAAAGAAGAGGAATCAGAAGAAGAAACAGAATAAGTATTAACATGGAAGGAAATTTACATGTTAAGTTTCAGGAAGAGAAGAAAGAAGAAGAGGACCACAGAGGCAAAGACAATACAAAGACAAGACGAATACGCTGACAGACGATACGACACAGACATGGACAACAGAATCAAACCAGGACCAACCACACAAGGGAAAGGAGCACCAGAAGCCGGATACAAGGACTCAAGAAGAAGAAGAATGGTAATAACCTGCGACCGCCCGTGCAGGCAGTGAGCAGTAATGCGAGCTGTGGTGGTGCAGGTAAACGGCTGAAAGCCATCCTGCTGGGATCGAGCATCCGCTGGCGGCTCTACCTCCTCGTGGTCCCCGCTGGACAGCGCTCCGCGTCGCTTCGCGACGTGGAGCGCCGACTAAACGAGCCGCTTCCCCCCCAGGGGTAGATCCAACTTGTCCGATGACCCGCAAGGCGAGGGCAGGGTTTTTCCAGGTCGCGTGCCTTCCATCTACGCACGCCGTTTCCCTTGGCAGTATTCATAGAAAGATAGAGAATAACACCTTTTCTCGCGAAGCCGGTATGAGTCGGAAAACCGACTTGGTTGTACGGCGTGTCCGATCGCTATCGCGATCGGGACCAGAAGCGCGCACAATACTTGTCCCTATCTACTAGATAAATAAGGAGCAGGCAATAGTAATCTTGCGCTGCTTCAAGGAAATGAGGGGTCTGGTGGAGGAGACCCTGATCAGGAGCAGTTTCCTGGAGGGGAAACTGGAGCAGGCGAATGCTCAGGCAAGGAAGTCGGAGGGGGCCTTGAGCGGCGCCGTCCAGAAGTCCCTCCAGGCGACGAGATGCCTGGAAAGGGTAGCGAAGAAGGCGGAGACCCCAGTCACCTTGTCCTATGCGGACAGGGTGAAAATGAATACGGCGAAGGTTTCGCCGGCGGCAGTCCAGCCGCCGAGGAACGTCGTCATGATTTTCCCGGACGGAGAGGACGGGGAGATCGGGACGAGCGAGGAGGCACGCGAGGCTGTCTTCACCCTGGTGAACCCTCGCAAGAGGGGGATGCAGGTGAAGGCGGTCAGGCCAATCCACGGCAATGGTATTGCCGTGGAAACGACGACACCGGAGGCGCTGCAGGAGCTGGTGGATAACCCCAAGCTCAGGGCGGCTGGACTGCAGACCAGGACACCGACGGTCAAAAACCCGAGGATGATCATTTTCGACGTCCCAAGGGAGATGTCGGAAAAGGACATCCTCAATAGTATGCGTAAACAGAACGCGAAAGTTCTGGAAGGAGAGGCGACTGAAGGTACTTTTTCTTTATGTTTCAGGACAGGAAGAAAGGACAGCGACGAGACTAACTGGGTGGCCGAGGTTTCGCCGAAGCTGCGGGGGAGGCTGCTCGAGGCGAACAAAGTTTTCCTCGGGTGGAACGCGTGCAAGGTGCGCGACTTCCTCGCGGTTAGCCGGTGCTTCAAGTGCCAGGGATTCGGGCACATCGCCAAACACTGCCGACACAAGGAGGAGATCTGCAGCCACTGCACAGAAGAGGGGCACGGGGCGAAAACGTGCCCCAAGAAGACACGGTCCGCGGTCTGCGTGAACTGCAGAAGGATTGGACTCAAGGGGGCCCATGCTGCATCCAGCAAATAGTGCCCCGCGCACAGGAAGGCCCTCGACAAGACAGTGACCAGGACGGTCTACCACTGCTAAGGGCGACTATACGGCTGGACGAGGAATCAAGATCCTGCAGCACAACATGCAGCGATCGAGATTAGTACCACACGAGGTCCGATCTGAGATGGAGAGAGTAGACGCTGACATCCTCCTGATGCAGGAGCCGTACAGCGTCAATGGACGCATACCTGGATTCGGCAACGGATCAAGGGTGATATCGCGCGGTAGCGTGGGTCAACCGCCATGGGCGGCGATCTGCGTCCGTAACCGAGGATTCACCGTGCTGGAAATCGCGGATCTGTGCACGACGCACTGCGTCTGTGCGCAGGTCTCTATCGACGGCGCGGAAATGTACGTGGTGAGCCAATACTTCCCACCATCGGTGGATATTGGAGTTGGACTGGCGCATTTGGACAAGATCGTGACGAGACTCAAGGGGAAGATACTGGTCATGGGGGTGGACGCGAATGCGAAATCCCTCCTCTGGCACAGTGGGAAAACCGACAGTCGTGGCGAGGAGCTAGAGCAGCTAATCGCCCGGCACGATCTGCTAGTTCTGAATGAGCCGGGACAACCCACCACGTTCCAGAACTCTCGGGGATCATCTAACATCGACGTCACGCTGGTGAGCTGGGAAGCGATACCGCTCACGAGGACCTGGAAGGTGCACGAGAGCGGTTCCTCCAGCGACCACAGAATCATCGAAACCAGATTGGACCTTGGAAACGGTGGTACTAGAAGGCCGTTCCAGAAACCACGGTATAACACCAGGAATGCCAAATGGGACAAATTCCAGCGAGTCCTAATGTGCGAGAAGCGCTCTCTCTCTAACGCGCAAATTCTTTGCGCCGAGGACGTTGAGAGTGCGGCCGCACATGTCGAACGAGTACTGACTAGCGCCTGCGACGCTGCAATACCACTTAAGAAATGGCATAATCGGTCTAAACCGTGGTGGACGGGGGAACTTACGGAGCGGAAGAGAGCGTCCCACCGGGCGCGCAGGAAATTCCAGATGACCACGGATCTAACTACAAGGGAAATCTACAAGGAAGAATGGAAGACCCTCAGGAGAGCGTACAAGAAGAGGGTGGCAAACGTGAAGAACAGCACGTGGCGCCAGTTTGTCACCACAAAGGGGAACAAGGAGCCGTGGGGCGTCGCAACCAAAGCGGCCCTAGGGAAGCTACGAAGCGAGGAGGCCGTTTCATCTTTGGTGCTTGCAGATGGAGAACAGACGGAGTCTTGGAGGTCCACCGCCGAGGCGCTGCTGATGGCGCTCGTCCCAGATGACGAAGCGCGCCAGGAAACGCCAGAGCAAGTGTGGATCCGCCGCGAAGCCGCTGTTCAACCGGACACAGAAGCCGCGCTACCGTTTCTCGAAGAGGAACTGTGTGCAGCGGTATCTAGACTCAGGAGAGGCAAATGCCCTGGCCCAGACAGGATCGAGGTCGAGGTAATCCAGCGTTCCTGGGGATGCATCCGAGAGGAGCTCCTCAGACTCTGCAACGGCTGCCTCGACTGGGGAGTTTTTCCGACCCGCTGGAAGGTAGGAAATATTATTGCGATCCCCAAAGGACCGGATCGAGATCGCAGCAGCCCGAAGTCGTATCGCCCAATTTGCCTGCTGTCAATGGTGGGGAAGTTGCTCGAGAGACTGATGGCTGTGAGACTTGCGCCGCTCCTCCTCGACCATCGACTGTCCTCCAACCGACAATATGGGTTCCGACCCGGAAGGTCGACGGAGGACGCCATAGTCAAACTCCGCGAGGTGGTCGCGAGTAAGGTCGAGGAGAGTTACGTTCTCGCAATTGCTCTCGATATTTCGGGGGCGTTCGACAACGTATGGTGGCCGAATGTTCTGTACGAGCTGAAGAGGAGGAACTGCCCACGAAACCTATACGGTCTAGTGGAAAGCTACTTCTCCGAAAGGTCTGTGCAGATCATGGGAAAGCAGGAATCGGTGAGTAAATCCGTTACAAAGGGGTGCCCGCAGGGCTCGATACTGGGTCCCAGCTTCTGGAATCTGGTATTCGACGACCTGCTGGCTGTACTGTCTTCCGAGGAGCTAGAATGCGAGCCCATTGCCTACGCCGACGACGTGCTGGTCATCGTCTCTGGGAACTCGAGAGAGGCGCTCAGGGTGCGGGGCCAGGCCGCGGTTACCGCGGTTTCGGAGTGGTGTGGGAGAAAGAAGTTGCAGCTTTCAGCCGAGAAAACCGAGTTGCTGTTGGTCAAGGGTGACCTCGATATACGGAGACCACCGACCATCCGCCTCAACGGTAGAGGAATCAAGATGCAACCTGCGATAAGGTACCTCGGAGTGCACCTCGATAAAGGCCTGAGAATGGACACGCATGTGCGGAAGGTCTCCGAGAAGTGTTTGAATTTATTCAACTCTCTCGCGAGGATAGCCAAAGCGAACTGGGGACTGGGCTACGGGGCCCTCTATACACTGTATAGAGGTCTGTACGTGCCCATAACCACGTACGCGGCAGCCGCATGGTGCGACCTTCTGCAGGCCAAATCGAGAAGTGCACTGGTACGATCACAGAGATTGGCCCTCCTTCGAGTTACCAAGGCCTATTCGACGACGTCCACCGATGCGCTCCCAATCATCGCGGGCGTGATCCCGATCGACTTGCTGCTGAAGGAACGCGCGGAAATCTACAGGATCAGGAAAGGACCAAACCCATCAAAGGAAGAGGAACACCAGGCACGGGAAGAATCTATGGACGCGTGGCAGCAGCGCTGGCGGACGTCGAGCAAGGGCCGAACGACGTTCGAGTTCTTCAACGACGTCCGACAGAGGGTGAGGTCCACATGGATACAGCCGGACTATTACGTAACGCAGTTTCTTAGCGGTCATGGAAATTTCAGGTGGAAACTCAACACCTTCGCACTGAGCGAGTCCGCTCTGTGCGAGTGTGGGGCGGCGGAGACCTCGAGCCACCTCATCTACCAGTGCTGCGAGAACGAGCAGGCAAGGACGACCATGAGGGAGGCGCTGCGGAATAAGGGCCACGGATGGCCCCTAGCGGAACAGGATCTCGTCGGTAAAACGACCTTCCGCATCTTCCGGGATTTTGCACACACAACACTGAAGGCCAAGGAAAGACCGACGACGGCAGAAGAAGACGAGGACCAACCACAGCAGCAAGGACACCAACGACGCCAGGCATAAAGAAGAGGAACGAGAAGAAGAAACAGAATAAGTACTAACATAGAAGGAAATTTATATGTTAAGTTTCAGGAAGAGAAGAAAGAAGAAGAGGACCACAGAGGCAAAGACAATACAAAGACAAGACGAATACGCTGACAGACGATACGACACAGACATGGACAACAGAATCAAACCAGGACCAACCACACAAGGGAAAGGAGCACCAGAAGCCGGATACGAGGACTCAATGAAGAAGAAGGGTAATAACCTGCGACCGCCCGTGCAGGCAGTGAGCAGTAATGCGAGCTGAGGTGGTGCAGGTAAACGGCTGAAAGCCATCCTGCTGGGATCGAGCATCCGCTGGCGGCTCTACCTCCTCGTGGTCCCCGCTGGACAGCGCTCCGCGTCGCTTCGCGACGTGGAGCGCCGACTAAACGAGCCGCTTCCCCCCAGGGGTAGATCCAACTTGTCCGATGACCCGCAAGGCGAGGGCAGGGTTTTTCCAGGTCGCGTGCCTTCCATCTACGCACGCCGTTTCCCTTGGCAGTATTCATAGAAAGATAGAGAATAACACCTTTTCTCGCGAAGCCGGTATGAGTCGGAAAACCGACTTGGTTGTACGGCGTGTCCGATCGCTATCGCGATCGGGACCAGAAGCGCGCACAATACTTGTCCCTATCTACTATTCAGCACCGACAGCACCAGCGAAGGAGGGAAGGACGGGAGACGCACCGCCACCACCAACGAAGGAGAGGACCATCGCCTCCACCAAGGAGGCGGCCAGCGCGATCGAGGACAGGATCTTTGCGTACTGCATGGATCCTGTCAAGAAGATAAATAAGGAGCAGGCAATAGTAATCTTGCGCTGCTTCAAGGAAATGAGGGGTCTGGTGGAGGAGACCCTGATCAGGAGCAGTTTCCTGGAGGGGAAACTGGAGCAGGCGAATGCTCAGGCAAGGAAGTCGGAGGGGGCCTTGAGCGGCGCCGTCCAGAAGTCCCTCCAGGCGACGAGATGCCTGGAAAGGGTAGCGAAGAAGGCGGAGACCCCAGTCACCTTGTCCTATGCGGACAGGGTGAAAATGAATACGGCGAAGGTTTCGCCGGCGGCAGTCCAGCCGCCGAGGAACGTCGTCATGATTTTCCCGGACGGAGAGGACGGGGAGATCAGGACGAGCGAGGAGGCACGCGAGGCTGTCTTCACCCTGGTGAACCCTCGCAAGAGGGGGATGCAGGTGAAGGCGGTCAGGCCAATCCACGGCAATGGTATTGCCGTGGAAACGACGACACCGGAGGCGCTGCAGGAGCTGGTGGATAACCCCAAGCTCAGGGCGGCTGGACTGCAGACCAGGACACCGACGGTCAAAAACCCGAGGATGATCATTTTCGACGTCCCAAGGGAGATGTCGGAAAAGGACATCCTCAATAGTATGCGTAAACAGAACGCGAAAGTTCTGGAAGGAGAGGCGACTGAAGGTACTTTTTCTTTATGTTTCAGGACAGGAAGAAAGGACAGCGACGAGACTAACTGGGTGGCCGAGGTTTCGCCGAAGCTGCGAGGGAGGCTGCTCGAGGCGAACAAAGTTTTCCTCGGGTGGAACGCGTGCAAGGTGCGCGACTTCCTCGCGGTTAGCCGGTGCTTCAAGTGCCAGGGATTCGGGCACATCGCCAAACACTGCCGACACAAGGAGGAGATCTGCAGCCACTGCACAGAAGAGGGGCACGGGGCGAAAACGTGCCCCAAGAAGACACGGTCCGCGGTCTGCGTGAACTGCAGAAGGATTGGACTCAAGGGGGCCCATGCTGCATCCAGCAAAGAGTGCCCCGCGCACAGGAAGGCCCTCGACAAGACAGTGACCAGGACGGTCTACCACTGCTAAGGGCGACTATACGGCTGGACGAGGAATCAAGATCCTGCAGCACAACATGCAGCGATCGAGATTAGTACCACACGAGGTCCGATCTGAGATGGAGAGAGTAGACGCTGACATCCTCCTGATGCAGGAGCCGTACAGCGTCAATGGACGCATACCTGGATTCGGCAACGGATCAAGGGTGATATCGCGCGGTAGCGTGGGTCAACCGCCATGGGCGGCGATCTGCGTCCGTAACCGGGGATTCACCGTGCTGGAAATCGCGGATCTGTGCACGACGCACTGCGTCTGTGCGCAGGTCTCTATCGACGGCGCGGAAATGTACGTGGTGAGCCAATACTTCCCACCATCGGTGGATATTGGAGTTGGACTGGCGCATTTGGACAAGATCGTGACGAGACTCAAGGGGAAGATACTGGTCATGGGGGTGGACGCGAATGCGAAATCCCTCCTCTGGCACAGTGGGAAAACCGACAGTCGTGGCGAGGAGCTAGAGCAGCTAATCGCCCGGCACGATCTGCTAGTTCTGAATGAGCCGGGACAACCCACCACGTTCCAGAACTCTCGGGGATCATCTAACATCGACGTCACGCTGGTGAGCTGGGAAGCGATACCGCTCACGAGGACCTGGAAGGTGCACGAGAGCGGTTCCTCCAGCGACCACAGAATCATCGAAACCAGATTGGACCTTGGAAACGGTGGTACTAGAAGGCCGTTCCAGAAACCACGGTATAACACCAGGAATGCCAAATGGGACAAATTCCAGCGAGTCCTAATGTGCGAGAAGCGCTCTCTCTCTAACGCGCAAATTCTTTGCGCCGAGGACGTTGAGAGTGCGGCCGCACATGTCGAACGAGTACTGACTAGCGCCTGCGACGCTGCAATACCACTTAAGAAATGGCATAATCGGTCTAAACCGTGGTGGACGGGGGAACTTACGGAGCGGAAGAGAGCGTCCCACCGGGCGCGCAGGAAATTCCAGATGACCACGGATCCAACTACAAGGGAAATCTACAAGGAAGAATGGAAGACCCTCAGGAGAGCGTACAAGAAGAGGGTGGCAAACGTGAAGAACAGCACGTGGCGCCAGTTTGTCACCACAAAGGGGAACAAGGAGCCGTGGGGCGTCGCAACCAAAGCGGCCCTAGGGAAGCTACGAAGCGAGGAGGCCGTTTCATCTTTGGTGCTTGCAGATGGAGAACAGACGGAGTCTTGGAGGTCCACCGCCGAGGCGCTGCTGATGGCGCTCGTCCCAGATGACGAAGCGCGCCAGGAAACGCCAGAGCAAGTGTGGATCCGCCGCGAAGCCGCTGTTCAACCGGACACAGAAGCCGCGCTACCGTTTCTCGAAGAGGAACTGTGTGCAGCGGTATCTAGACTCAGGAGAGGCAAATGCCCTGGCCCGGACAGGATCGAGGTCGAGGTAATCCAGCGTTCCTGGGGATGCATCCGAGAGGAGCTCCTCAGACTCTGCAACGGCTGCCTCGACTGGGGAGTTTTTCCGACCCGCTGGAAGGTAGGAAATATTATTGCGATCCCCAAAGGACCGGATCGAGATCGCAGCAGCCCGAAGTCGTATCGCCCAATTTGCCTGCTGTCAATGGTGGGGAAGTTGCTCGAGAGACTGATGGCTGTGAGACTTGCGCCGCTCCTCCTCGACCATCGACTGTCCTCCGACCGACAATATGGGTTCCGACCCGGAAGGTCGACGGAGGACGCCATAGTCAAACTCCGCGAGGTGGTCGCGAGTAAGGTCGAGGAGAGTTACGTTCTCGCAATTGCTCTCGATATTTCGGGGGCGTTCGACAACGTATGGTGGCCGAATGTTCTGTACGAGCTGAAGAGGAGGAACTGCCCACGAAACCTATACGGTCTAGTGGAAAGCTACTTCTCCGAAAGGTCTGTGCAGATCATGGGAAAGCAGGAATCGGTGAGTAAATCCGTTACAAAGGGGTGCCCGCAGGGCTCGATACTGGGTCCCAGCTTCTGGAATCTGGTATTCGACGACCTGCTGGCTGTACTGTCTTCCGAGGAGCTAGAATGCGAGCCCATTGCCTACGCCGACGACGTGCTGGTCATCGTCTCTGGGAACTCGAGAGAGGCGCTCAGGGTGCGGGGCCAGGCCGCGGTTACCGCGGTTTCGGAGTGGTGTGGGAGAAAGAAGTTGCAGCTTTCAGCCGAGAAAACCGAGTTGCTGTTGGTCAAGGGTGACCTCGATATACGGAGACCACCGACCATCCGCCTC
>CAJUZA010000010.1:0-2500 GCA_910592295.1 Andrena haemorrhoa
GGCCCGATACCGTCAGAGTACCGTCGCGCAGCCGGCCGGGCGGCCGAGGGTCTGTCGCGTGCTCTGGGAGCAACGAAACAGGCAACCGCTCGGGCCGTAGACCGACACGCAACGGGTCGCGACGTTCTACTAGGGGAGAAGTGCACGACTACGTGGCCGGAACATTCGCCGCCGGTGGTGTACCCTCGCTAATGGACCACGAAAGTCCACCCGGAGTATCGCGCACCGACGGGAGCCAGCCTCGTCGACGATGAATCTCCCCATTCGATCTTTTGGGTTTCTCAGGTTTACCCCTGAACGGTTTCACGTACTCTTGAACTCTCTCTTCAAAGTTCTTTTCAACTTTCCCTCACGGTACTTGTTCGCTATCGGTCTCGTGGTTGTATTTAGCCTTAGATGGAGTTTACCACCCACTTAGGGTTGCACTCTCAAGCAACCCGACTCTATGGAGAGATCCTCCCGAAACGCGTACCGGTCGCTACGGGCCTGGCACCCTCTGCGGGTAAGTGGCCCCATTCAAGATGGACTTGGACGCGGTGCGACGTCACGGGATAAACGGATCCTCCTGAACACTACAATTCCCTGCGGCGGAACCGCGGGATTCAGTGCTGGGCTAATTCCTGTTCGCTCGCCGCTACTAAGGAAATCCTTGTTAGTTTCTTTTCCTCCGCTTAGTAATATGCTTAAATTCAGCGGGTAATCTCGCCTACTCTGAGGTCGTCAATCATATGGAGAGAAGATATATAAATCGTGCTCCCTCTTTTTGATACTTTATCTCGACGGGTCTCCCGGCGGCGGGAGTACGGGGGGGGTGTGCGCGTATTGCGAGTTGACACCGACGACGGGGCCGGGCCGGACGAGAAGCTGGGCTGAAGAATACAAGGAGAAGAATATAAATAAACTTCTTCGATTCTTTCTCTTCCCTTGCTCGCTCGCAGTTTCCCATGCGCACCGCGTATACGGCATCACACGCCACGCACATATATCTTCCCCCGTACACATCCCGGCTCATAGCCAGACTCGTTGTGTATCCAGAGGTGCCATCGCACGATTTCAGAGAAAAGGTATATGGACTCTTTTTCTCTTCTAATAGAGAATTAGTCCCCCCTACCTCTATTTGCGCCTCGCCAAAGTGTCTCTTTTCGTCGCGCATCGTCGAATCGATCCGCGAGACTCCCGCGGAACGACCACCGGTTTTTACTTTAACGTCCGTCCGCTATATTAGCTTTGAGATTCCGCTATCCCTTCACGCTGCGAGCAGCAGAGGGAACCGCGGGAAAAATAAGCTTTTCCGTGGACTGTACGACCGGTGAGACGCGCGGTCTCTTATACGGTCGACCAACAACGCGACAAAGACATGGGGCGATCGGGGAGACTCGTTCTTCCATTCTACACGAAGGAGAGTCATAACCACCTTTCGCGGCATCAGCGCCTTTCGGTTCTCGTCAAAATTCAAATTCGCGCAGCCGCGCCAATGAGGATTTCGGGGTACAGAAACGTTAAACGACGCATGCAGCAATCTCTCATCGAATGTTTGGCGCAAACACTCGTCTGTGTCGACGGAACGTGGCCATAGGGAGAGAACGAATAGGGCTTGGCGAGGACACGCGCAACGGACGGGGAAATACATCGACCCGATCCTGTTAACGCGTGGTTGTTTATCATCCCGCACAGCGCCTGTATTCGTGTAATACACCCTTGGATCTTCACGGCGTCCCGAAGAACGAGTGGTGTGCCCTCGATGTATCGATTGACTTTTATCACTTGTCAAAACGACGACCCTCTTTTTAAAATCCCTGGGGCCTCGTGAAGGCGACGATATAGATCGGCGCACATATGCCGCGCACTGCTCTTTCTCTCTATCTATCTCTCGCTCTTTGGTGTCTCTTTCTCAGGACAAATTTTTCATTTCAGGCGACGTCGGGAGCACGGTAAAAAGATCTCGCGCAGAACGTGAAGGCAAATCTACACCACCGGTGCGAGCGGAGAGGCTGCCGTGAGTGTGCTTGATCCGGGGAGCGGTGCAGCACACGGGCGGTCGTTTTAAAACAACGACGCACGACGCCGTGAAAGCACGCACGCGAGTCCGCACGATGATCATATTTTCATCACGTTCGCCTCTCTCTTTTCTCGCACGGGAGAGATTACACGCTTCAACGACTCTGGCGCGAGCCGTGGCAAACGCCGACGAACAGCCCAACTTTCGCTCGTACGTCGCGCGTATCTCGCGTGTATCATCGACCCGACACCGAAACGCGTTACATCGTCGGAAACGCGAGACGGCGAGGATGACACGCCGAGGAGAAACCGACGCAAGCAGTCTTTTTGTATGTGATAACGACCCTCAGCCAGGCGTGGTCCAGGAATTGTATCCGTGGACCGCAATGTGCGTTCGAAATGTCGATGTTCATGTGTCCTGCAGTTCACACGTTGACGCGCAATTAGCTGCGTTCTTCATCGACCCACGAGCCAAGTGATCCACCGTTCAGGGTAATCGTGT